>CAUYQV010112613.1:0-19165 GCA_963574575.1 Galagoides demidoff
GGCGTTGTGGCGGGCGCCTGTGGTCCCAGCTACTTGGGAGGCGGAGGCAGGAGACTCGCTTGAGCCCAGGAGTTAGAGGTTGCTATGAGCTGTGATGCCATGGCACTCTACCCAGGAGGATAGCTTGAGGCTCCGTCTCAATTTAAAAAAAAAAAAAATTAAGAGATGACATCACAGAGTATCAGGTGCTAAGAGGAGTCTAGGGTCAGAGGTCAGGCATGTGTCCTAGCAGCAGTTGGTTAAGAGCAGTGGTTCCTCACTTGCATTTGCAAAATTAGAGAGGAGGGCCACGAATGATGCACGATAGTATAGAAGTTACAGAAAGATATTCACTGCAAAACCAACCAGGCTAATATGACAACCTCCTTATCTTTATTTTAGAAATATGGCAGTTTTTGATGTTCATATATGTAGCAGAAACATTGAATAACATTTACATAACTTTTACCAGGAACATGCCAGGATAATATAATGATAAATATAAATGAGGTTTAAATATTATTTATCCATCCTTTTATCTCCCCCTAGACATATGTTTCTTTCTTTTTTTTTAATAGACTTAAGATATTTATTACAAATATGTAAAGAAGCATTTCTTTGGCAAAAGATATACCAGCTTCCATATAGCATATTTACGTTATAAGTTACACAGAAATTTTAGCTAATTTGATCCAAAATATTAAGTGTGGGGAGTATTGCGATATTCTATTATGTGTCTTTTTCATTCTATATTTTTTTGGCTGGAGCTCTTTGTGGGCTAGTAATTTATTTATTTATTTATTATTAAACAATAGCTGTATACATTAATGCAAACATGGGGTACAGTGTAGTGTTTTCATATACAATTTGAAATATTTTCATCAAGCTGGTTAACATAGACTTTGTGTCATTTACTTAGTTATTGTGTTAAAACATTTATACTCTAGTTCTAGAAAAGTTCACTTGTACCCTTGTTAGACAGACCATATAGGTGATCTTTCCAGTCACCCTTCCACCACCCATCTGCCCTTCTCCCCTCCCCTAGACATACGTTTCTTAAGGTCAAGTTTCTATCTTAACTACATATTCTCAGCGTTCAGCACAGTAGAAACTGAATAAATGCAGTATTTGTTAAGTGAATGTTGAGTAAGAGGCTGTTTGTGACCTAAGCTCTCTAACACACTATTCCAGTACACGAACATTTTTTGAATGACAGAATTAAGTATATAAAACATTGCAAAACCCAACCCAGATACTGTCTAAGTATATTACAGTGGATTCTTATAAATGTTCTTATATGGTATAAGAAAGAGCAGGACTAACAATGGGGAAGGAAGGGCAGTGGAATTTCAAAGTGGGGAAAAAGCCACCAGTGTATGTAGCACAATGATAGCTACTAAATTGCAAAACAGAGAGGAAGCAGATACCCTTTTTTTCCCCCAGCTCCCCAATGCTAGGCCCCCACTATGATTGATTTAAAACACATCATGGAGGAACCACTAAACGGAAACAGATAATCACAGATAATCCTTATTTTGCAAATATGGAAACAGAGAAATTAAGGAAGCTGGCTTCTATTGCTCTGGAAGGCTAAGAACTTGGAATAAATGTCTTCATTTATAATTCCTCTTCAAGACCACCTACTTTCTCATCCGTGTATTATATTTCCTTAATGGGTACACACTTGAGAATTATCTCCAAAGAGCTAGCTCCAAGGACATTATTAACATTAATGTAAACTTCATCATGTGACCTAGGAATAAAAAGGACAATGTGAGAAAATTAATTTCTGGAAGGAGGAGGTAATAAAGGGCAGTTGAAAAAGACAGGGGACTGCGCCTTATACCCAGCTCTGGCACTAACTAACTGTGTGACCTTCTAGATAAATTATAAAAGTTTCTCAGATCTCAGTTTTCCCATCTGATAAAAGAAGAGGGTTGTGGAAGTTATTCTCCGTGGTATAATACTGTGTGTCTCTTTAAGATTCTCCAAGTAAATTAGGACACATAAAAATATGAGGTCTTGGGAATACTATCCAAGCACCATCAGGAGAGAAGGTAAGCCAAGTTCATAAGGCGATTTAATCCTTAGAAGCAAGGGCTAGCCAATAGCCAGACAGGCTGTGATTCCCTTTGCTATGTTTTCCTACTTTTGTGCCAACCCCAAAATGCTAAGTCATTGCTTTTGCTAGAAGGATATTTTCTTACTGCATTCTGAGGATTTGAACAAATATTTTCATTTTGAGAAAAGCTTTGAGAAAATTTTCAAATTGAAGGTTAGGCTTTCAGGACAAAAGGAGCCTCCAGTCTACAAAATGGAGCTCCCAGGCTTGGAAAGTTGCCTCACTCAGAGGACTGAGATGGGCATCTGCTGGGCTACACTTTGTTTGACACAGCCATTTCTTTCCATGGAAACTGAAATGGCTTTCAGCAAAGCCTGTGGGCGCTGCGGTTACTGCAGCAGTCCTCTCATGAGGAGCAGACACTGACAAAGCATTTAGCTCTAGCCTCATGACTGGTGACAATCTGAAGCCAACCAGTTGGCCACCTACATGGAAAACCATGAGACCTGCTTCCTCCCCCCCTTCTTTTGCAGAAGTGCCTGCCTGAAATTTCACTTCTAGGTTCTTATCCCTTTCCTATAACCTTTGGAAATACACCTATAACCATTAGTTATATACCTAAAACCTATAACTCCAAAAACCGTTTTTTTTTTTTCAAAATTGCAGGTAAAGGATGGCTTAGAAAAACATCAGGTCCACAAATTAAAACATTGCTTGCTGATCATTTTATAAACCAACCTATAAGATCTAGGTATTATAATTCCTTTATTTATTATTATTTGGGGGCACTGTTGTTTTTTTTGCTTTTTTTGAGACTGAGTCTCACTCTGTCACCCTGGGTAGAGTGTCATGGCATCAGCCTACCTCACAGCAACCTCAGTCTCTTGGGCTTGAACTATCCTCTTGCCTCACCTCTGGAGTAGCTGGGACTATAGGACCCCAGTAGCTGGTGCACAGCTAGCTTTTCTATTTTGAGTAGAGACGGGGGTCTCACTCTTGCTCAGGCTGGTCTTGAACTCAAGAGTTCAAGCAATACCCCTGCCTTGGCCTCCTGTAGTGCTAGGATTACAGGTGTGAGCCACTGTGCTTGGCAAATTCTTTATTTTTATTGACTCCAGTTGTTAGATGGGAAAAAATTGTGGTTCTAAGATAGTACACAACTAGGTTTTTATCACATAAAACAAGACCCAAAAGTGGTTACTCATCTAGTTTTCAATTCACCATTTAGGTAGCATTTTATAGTAATAGACAAAATAAGCTTCATAATAATGTATATTCATTCACCCTTAAAACTTATATCAGAAATTGTCTCTTCTAAAAAGTCTTCCCTGAATTCACGGATCAGAGGACCTGTGCTCCCACGGAGCCTGAACTCTGTTTTCTCACTTGCTAGCATATATTTTAAAAATGCGCTTTGGTGTCTCCAGTTGAGAATAAACACCTGTGCTGCATTCAGGTTTATACCTTTCAATTCCTTAGAAGCTTGCCTGAAATGCCACCTTCTCAATGAGATCACCTTATTTAAAAGTTTAAACAATTCTCTATTCTCTACCCCAGTGATTTTCTTTCTTTCTTTCTTTTTTTTTTGAGACAGAGGTTCACTATGTTGCCCTCAGTAGCATGCCATCATGTCACAGCTCATAGCAACCTTAAGGTCTTGGGCTTAAGCTATTCTCTTGCCTCAGCCTCCCAAATAGCTGAGACTACAGGTACCTGCCACAATGCTTGGCTATTTTTTAGTTGCAGTTGTCATTGTTGCTTGGCAGGCCCAGGCTGGCTTCGAACCCACCAGCTTTGGAGCATGTGCCTGGTGCCCTAGCCACTGAGCTATACAGGTGAGGAGCCTACCTCAGTGATTTTCAACCAGGGTGCCATGGCTTCTTAGGTGTACTGGGAAGATTTTTACAGGTCATTAATTAAATTATTTTTGAAAGAAGTTCAAAACACAGTAAGTACATTTGTTTTTTTACTCTTCTTTGGATCAAGTTAATTTAAGTGTGCCGTGGAATTTTAACTATAGGTTCAAATGTGCCGTGAGATTAAAAAAGGTTGAAAAATGCTGCTTTATACCTTGCTTTCTGTTTGTTTTTTTTTCCCACAGAACATTTACTTTTATTTATTTATTCATTTATTTATTTTGGATTAAGATGAGGGGACATATGATTAAGTTACATGGTTTATGTTTGTAAGGTAAAGGCCAAGTTGTAGTGAAGTCCTTTACCTGTTAAGTAGAAATTTACTGACCTCCCCTCCTTCACGTGGCCCTGTAGTTGTTAATTTATTGGTTCCAACTTAGTGTTGAATATGTGGTATGTTTGAAACATATTTAAAAATTTATTTTACAGAGGACAAATGTTTTTGTTTACATGGATCACTTTTGTAGTGCTTGAGTCAAGATGTACCTATAATCCAGACAGTTTTCGCTGTACCTGTTAGGTAAGTTTTCACTGTTTGATTTCTAATAAAATTTACTTCCTCTGTGCATATGTGTGTTCATTGGTTAGTTCCAATTTAGTACCAAGCACATCTGGTGTTTTTTTTTTTTTCTGTTTTGTAGGTACTTCACTTAGAATAATGGTCTCCAGTTTTATCTAAACTGTTACAAAAGGCATTAATTCATTCTTTCTATGGCTGAGCAGTATTCCATCATATTCACAAATCACATTTTATTAATGTCCTCATGAATTTTGGGGCATTGATAAATAAATTCAGCAGTCCCAGTTTACAAAATCAATGTACACAAATCAGAAGCATTCCTATACACCAATAACAATCAAGCTGAGAATCAAATCAAAGACTCAATGCCATTTACAATAGCTATAATGAAAATAAAATACCTAGAAATATATTTAACTGAGGAGGTGAAAGATCTTGACAAAAAGAATTATAAAATATTAAGGGAAGAATTTGCAGAATTTCCCACACAGCTGGAAAATCATATCACGCTCATGGATCAGTGGTATTAACATTGTTAAAATGTTCTTGCTACCAATGTGAGTTACAGATTCAGTGCAATCCCCATTAAAATATCAATGCTCTATTTCACAGGTTTGGAAAAATTCTATGCTTCATTTGGAATTAGAAAAGAGCCCAAATAGCCAAAGCAATCTTAAGCAAAAAGAACAAATCTGGAAGCATCTCATTACCAGGCCTTAAATTATACTACAAGGTTATAGTGACCAAAATATTACATTAGTATAAAAACAGAGACACACCAATGGAACACAACAGAAAACCTAGATATAAAACCATCCCTGGGGTAAGAGGCAAGATGACCAACTGAAGCCTGCTTTCAGCAGAGGCTCTGGTCCAGAAGGAGAAATAATGGCCAGAACCAACCCAATAAAGCTGAAGATCGGGAGTTGAGCTGAGGGAGAGGATTGATAGGTTCATATCATCCCTGCTGAGGCAAGCTGGGACTTCAAGGAAACAAAGTTTAGGTACAAAACCTATCCCAAAGAGGATAGGAATCCTTCCCTTCCTCCCCTCATGAGAGCGGCTCAAGGTGAGTAGTGAACAGAGGACCTTTTGTTTCACCAAAAGGGAGAGAACGACTGAGGGCCAGGACTCCTTCCACAGAGAGATACTGCTGCAAGTCCAGGCAGTCTCTTGCCTGAGACAAAAGTAAATCTAATATTCTCCCCTTCCTGAACTCCCAATCCACCCTTCTTCCCTCTTCCAGCTGTCTGGAAGACTACCCCCTGCAGAATCTGGAGTGTCTGGCAGATTTTTGCTACTTCAGGGCATCTCATGGGCTATGGGACACTTGTGCTGAAACTACAACTTTAATAGAGGCAGGAAGTCACAAGGGGAGAGAGACTTGCCCCATGTTAGAAAGAGCATAGGGAAGGACGTGCCACCCACCACCAGTGACCATGCTGGGTGCAGTTGGCACCCCACCTGCTTCTGCTACCTGCTACCTGCACTACAGGCACTCCCCACCTGCTGCCTGGTTCCCCACCTGACTCCTACAACCTGCAGCTGGTGGTCGGTGGCTCCATCCTCCAACTCCCAGTCCAGTTCCTGCAACCTCCCACAGCTGCAGGTTGAAGACGCCACCCTCCTGCTCCCTGCCCAGTTCCTGCAACCAGGCAACACCCACCAGCTCCTGCGACCTGTACACAGTGGCAGCACCACCCCTGACAGTGGTGACAGCTCCACGGTCCCTCCCACTGGGGTCAAATTTGGGAGAAACACCTCCCAAATTCTGTGGAACAAGGAGGGAGGTGGAGTGTGGCAAAGGCAGAGTTGTGGTCTCTTGAGGAAGAGACTCACACTCCTTGATGATAACCCCCAGCTGGGTACAGATGAAGGGGTAACACTCACCAGTTTCCAATGATCACCAGAGGGAATTAGGCCTCAACTCCTCCTACCTGTAGGTCACACAGTGAGACGGCCTGGTCAAGGAGGCATTGTCTCCTCTTTGACTTAGGTGCAAATCCCTGCTGTATTTGAGTATTATAGAGAGCTGGGCTGCAGCCATGTGGGTTAATCAGTCACTGGGAGTGACAGTGATACAAAGTGGGAACAGAGGCACCAGGTCCTCTGGAATAATTCTTTTGCTGGGCAGGCCTTTCTGACTCCATGGACCACTGGAGTTAGTCACACTTGAGCTGCCAGTGGACCCCTGCTGTCCAGTTGCTAGAGACCATTTGAACTCTCCCAGTTGATCTGTATTTATGCTGACTGGTACAATTGGTTTGGAACTCTTGATCTGGGCTGATCACCCAGGGACTGTCCAAAGTTATACCCTGGTTGTGTTGTAGAGGGAGGGTCTGATCTCCTTTCCCAGCTATTGCCAGTGGGGGGCAGGATGTCTTAATTGCTTGTATTCCTCAACAGCTGAGATTTCAACCCAAAGTAACTGATCCAATGGGATTGGTCAGAGTCTAGCTACATACAAGACAGCCCACCTAGCCCCATCATACCAAGCGGGTCCCCAGAGTTTCAGGCTGTAGAACTGAATGGGAACTTGGTAAAGCTGTATCGGAAAAGCTGCCGTCACTCGTCCCAGCACTCTGGTAAAGGGCTGGTTAATTACATCTCTAGGAGCCCTCAATTTAATTCCACTTTACCGCCCCCTCTAAACAAATGGTAAAAAATAACCATAGGGTGGAATCAGTGGAAAAACTTGGGCAACATAGAATAACCAGAGTAGATCCACTCTCCCAAGGTACAATAAAGGAGATGCAACAGAAGATCCCATTCATAAACAAATGGCTGAGATGTCAGAAATTGAGTCCAGAATTTGGATAGCGAATAAGGTTAACAGAATTGAAGTAAAATTGGAATTAGAAGTTCAAGGAGTAATTTAAAAGTTGTCTCAAGAATCCAATGAATTCAAAGATAAAATCACCAAAGATTTTGACAAATTGAGGCAAAAATTTACATCCCTCAAAGATCTTTGAGATCCCTCAAAGAAATACAGTAGAATTCTTCAGTAATAGGATAGAGAAGGCAGAAGAAAGGATCTTGGACATTGAACACAAATATTTTCAATGCTCCCAAATGGTTAAAGATGAAGAGAAATGGAGAGCAAAGATGGATCATTCCCTGAGAGAGTTGTGAGACCACTCTGAAAAAGCAAACATTTGCCTTAATGTAATTCCTGAAGGTGATGAGAATGATCTGAAAGGCACAGATGCTCAATTCCAAGAGACGTTAGAAGAAAACTTTCCAAACATGGCAAGAGATACTGAAATTCAGATAGCAGACAGTTTCAGAACCCTAGCACAAATCATTCCAAATAAAGCTTCCCCTAGATACATTGTAATTAACTTCACCAAAATTAATATGAAAAAGAAAATCCTGAAAGCAGCAAATGTAAGAAAATCATAACCTACAAGGGGAAGAATATTAGAATGACTGTAGTTATTTCTGCTGACACTTTTCGACTTTTCAGTCAAAAAGCCAGAAGAGGATGGTCATCAACCCTCAATCTCCTAAAACAAAACAACTTTCAGCCCATGATCCTGTGTCCAGCTAAACTGAGTTTTACTTATCATGAAGTCAAATACTTTAACAATATTCACATGTCACAGAAATTTGTCATAACCAAACCAGCTCTTCAAGATATTCTCAGACCCATCCTTCATAATGACCACCACAAAGCTCTACCACCAAAGTAAACTCACTCAGAAATTATCGATCAAAACCCAACTTCCACAGTGGCAAAAGGATTAAAAATGTCCACTGGTCTTTCAAAAAATTTACACCCAAAATACTACCAGGCTTATCAATACTCTCAATTAATGTAAATGGTTTAAATTGTCCTCTTCAGAGGCATAGGTTGGCTGACTGGACACAAAAACTCAGGCCAGATATCTGTTGCATACAAGAAGCTCATCTTATTGTAGAGGATAAATATAGACTCAGGAGAAGGGATGGACATCTATAATCCAGGCAAATGGAAAACAAAAATGCAGGGGTTGCAATTTTATTTGCAGATACATTAGGCTTTAAACCAACAAAAGTAAGGAAAGACAAGGATGGTCACTTTATATTTGTTAAGGGAAACACTCAACATGATGAGATATCAATTGTTAACATTTATGTACCCAACCAAAATGCTCCTCAATTTATAAGTGAGACCCTAACAGACATGAATAATTTGACGTCTTCCAGCACCGTAATAGTTAGAGATTTTAACACCCCCTTGGCAGTGTTGGATAGATCCTCCAAGAAGAAGTTGAAAAAAGAAATTTTGGACTTAAACTTCATTGTACAACAGTTTAATTTAATAGACATGCACAGAACATTTCATTCTAACAAAATTGAATACACATTCTTCTCATCAGTCCATGGACCATCCTCCAAAATTGATCACATCTTAGGTCACAAGGCTAACCTCAGCAAATTTAAAATAGAAACTATTCCTTGTATTTTCTCAGATCATAACAGAATAAAAGTTAAACTCACCAATAACAGGACTCTGCATACTCATACAAAGACATGGAAACTAAATAACCTTATGCTGAAAGATAGCAGAGTAAAGATGATATTATGAACGAAAATACCAATTTTTGGAACAGAATGAAAATTAAGACATGAATTATTAGAACCTCTGGGATACTGCAAAGGGAGTCCTAAGAGGGAAACTTATAGTGCTGCAAGCCTTTCTGAAGAGAATGGAAAGAGAGGAAGTCAATAACTTAATAGGACATCTTAAGCAATTGGAAAAGGAAGAACACTCCAACCCCAAACCCAGCGAAAGAAAAGAAATAACCAAAATTAGAGCTGAATTTAATGAAATCAAAAACAAGAGAATTATTCAAAAGATCAATGAATCAAAAAGTTAGTTTTTTGAAAACTTTAACAAAACTGACAAACCCTTGGCTAGCCTAACCAAAAATAGAAAATTAAAATCCCTAATTTCATCAATAAGAAATGACAAAGGCAAAATAACAATAGACATCTCAGAAATTCAAAGAATCTTTAATGAATGCTACAAAAAAACCTCTATTCTTAGAAATACAAAAAAGAAATTGACCAATAATTGGAAGCACACCACCTTCTTAGACTTACCCAGAAAGAATTAGAAATGTTGAACAGACCTATAACAATTACTGAAATAGCATCAACTATATGAAATCTCCCCAGTAAAAAAGTCTGGGACAAGATGGCTTCACATTGGAATTCTACCAAACCTTTAACAAGGAACTAGTACCTATATTACATAACATTTCCCAAAGCAGAGAAAAGGAAGGAATATTTCCCAACACATTCTATGAAGCAAAATCACCCTGATCCCTAAACCAGGAAAAGACCCAACAAGAAAAGAAAATTATAGACCAATATTTTTAATGAATATAGATGCAAAAATATTCAATAAGATCCTATCAAACAGAATCCAGCAACACATCAAAAACATTATACACCATGACCAAGTTGGTTTTATCCCAAGCTCTCAAGGATGGTTCAATATATGTAAATCTATAAATACAATACATCACATAAACAAACTAAAAAAGAAAGACCATATGAGTCTCTCAATTGATGCAGAAAAAGCTTTTAATAATATCCAGCATTCTTTCATGATCAGAACACTTAAGAAAATAGGTAGAGAAGGGACATTTCTTAAACTGACAGAGGCCATCCACAGCAAACTGACAGTCAATATAATATTGAATGGAGTTAAATTGAAATCATTTCCACTCAGGTCAGGAACCAGGCTAGACCAAACCATTGTCTCCACTGCTTTTTAACATTGTAATGGAAGTCTTAGCCATCACAATCAGGCAAGAGAAGGCGATCAAGTGTATCCAAATAGGTACAGAGGAGATGAAACTTTTACTCTTTGCAGATAATATGCTTGTATATCTGGAAAACCTCAAGGATTCAATTACAAAACTCTTAGAAGTGATCAATAAATACAGCAACATCTCAGGTTACAAAATCGATGCTCACAAATCTATAGCCTTTATATATACTGACAATAGTCAAGCTGAAAAAACAGTCAAGGACTCTATTCCTTTTACAGTAGTGCCAAACAAGATGAAATATTTGGGAGTTTACTTAACAAAGGATCTGAAAGAACTATGAAACTCTAAGAAAAGAAATAGCTGAAGTTGTTAACAAATGGAAAAACATACCATGTTCATGACTGGGAATAATCAACATTGTTAAAATGTCCATACTACCCAAAGCAATATACAATTTTAATGCAATCCCTATTAAAACACCATTGTTATACTTCAAAGACCTCAAAAAAATACTACTTCATTTTATATGGAATAAGAAAAAAACCTTGATTAGCTAACACATTACTCAGAAATAAAAACAAATCAGGAGGAATCACGGTACCAGACCTCAGACTATACTACAAATTGATAGTGATCAAAACAGCATGGTACTGGTACAAAAACAGAGAGGTAGATGTATGGAACAGAATGGAGAACCAAGAGATGAACCCAGCTACTCAAGATTCATCATTTGATCTTGATAAGCCAATCAAAAACATTCACTGGGGAAAAGACTCCCTATTTAACAAATGGTTTTGGGTGAACTGGCTGCTAACCTGTAGAAAACTGAAACTGGACCCACACCTTTCACCATTAACAAAGATAGACTCTCATTGGATAAAAAAATGTAAACTTAAGACATAAAACTATAAAAATACTAGAAGAAAGTGCAGGTAAAACATTTAAAGAAATCAGCCTGGGAGAATATTTTATGAGGATGACCCACCAGGCAATTGAAGCAACACCAAAAATACATTACTAGGATCTAATCAAACTAAAAAGCTTTTGCATAACCAAGAATACAGTAAGTAAAGCAAGCAGACAGCGCTCACAATGGGAGAAGATATTTGCAGGTTATGTCTCTGACAAAGGTTTAATAACCAGAATCCACAGAGAACTCAAACATATTAGCAAGAAAAGAACAAGTGATCCCATCTCAGAGTGGGCAAGGGACTTGAAGAGAAACTTCTCTGAAGAAGACAGGCACATGGCCTACAAACACATGAAAAAATGCTCATCATCCCTAATCATCAGAGAAATGCTAATCAAAATCACTTAGAAATATCATCTAATTCCAGTAAGATTAGCCCACATCACAAAATCCCCAAACCAGAAATGTTGGCATGAATGTGGAGAAAAGGGAACACTTCTACATTGCTGGTAGGAATGCAAACTAATATGTTCCTTTTGGAAAGGTGCTTAGAGATCACTTAGGGATCTAAAAATAGACCTGCCATTTGATCCTTCAATTCCTCTACTAGGTATATATCCAGAAGACCAAAAATCACTTTGTAACAAAGATATTTGCACCAGAATGTTTATTGCAGCCCCATTCATAATTTCTAAGTCATGGAAGAAGCCCAAGTGCCCATTGACCCATGAATGGATTAATAATTGTGGTATATGTACACCATGGAATATTATGCAGCCTTAGAAGAAGATGGAGATTTTACCTCTTTTATGTTTACATGGATGGAGCTGGAACATACTCTTCTTAGCAAAGTATCTCAAGAATGGAAGAAAAAGTATCCAGTGTACTCATCCCTACTATGAAACCAATGTATAAGCCCCCACACTTCCATATGAAAGCTATAACCCAACTATGGCCCAAGATGAAGGGGGAAGAGGAGGAGGAGGAGAGGGGAGAGGATGGGTGGATGAAGGGTAATCAGTGGGACCACACCTACAGTGCATTTTATAAGGGTACATGTTAAATCTACTAAGTGTAGAATATAAATGTCTTAACAGAATAACTAAGAAAATGTGGTGAAGGCTATGTTAACCATTTTAATGAAAGTATTTTAAATTGTATATAAAACCAGCATATTGTACCCCCTAATTGCATTAATGTACACAGCTATGATTTAATTAAAAAATAAATAAATAAGAGAAAACATTAATACCATCCACACATAGCCTATTGGTCTTTGACAAAGCAGACAGGAATAAGGTTTCTATTAAACCTTTAGTTAAGGTTTAATAGATAGGGGAAAGAAGCCCTACTCAATAAATAGTGCTTTAAATTGGATAGCCATGTGCAGAAGAATGAAACAGGATCCACATTTCTCACCACTCACACAAATTAATTTGAGATGAATAAAAGACTTAAATGTAAGGCATGACACCATAATAATTCTAGACAAAAATGTAGGAAAAACTCTTATGGATATAGACCTAAGCAAAGAATTTATGAAAAAGACCTCATTGACAATCACACTAACAACAAAATAAACAAATTGGACTTTATTGAATTAAAAATTTTCTGTACTTTTAATGTAATAATCAACAAGAAATAATCAACAGAGCAAATAGACAACCTACAGAATGAGAGAAAATATTTGCATGCCTTGAAATATTTTAATCAATATTAGGCATCTGTTAAAGGCCTAATAACCAGAGTCTATAAAGAACGCAAGCAAATCTCCAAGAAAAAAAAACATTAAAAAGCAGGCAAACGATATGAATAGGAATTTCCCAAAAGAATATAGACAAATGATCAATAAACACATGAAAAAGACTTAGTGTCACTAATCATCAAGGAAATGCAAATTAAAACCACAATGAAATATCACCTTACCTCAGTTAAAATGGCTTTTATTAAAAAGTCCAAAAACAATAGATTCTGGTACGTATATACACTATTGGTGGGACTGCATATTAGTGCATTCTCTATGGAAAACAGTATAGAGATTTCTTAAAGAACTAAAAGTAGACCTACAATTTGATCCAGAAATCTCAATACTGAATATTTACCCAAAGGAAAAGAAATCATTTTATAAAAAAGACACCTGAATTCAAATGTTTGAGTACAGTTCACAATTGGAAAGATGTGAAATCAACCCAAACACATTTGTTTTCTAACATATTTAGTTATTTATCAACTTATTTACTTTTTTTATTATTGTCTATCTTCCTTCTGCATCTGGAGTATAGCCTTTACAGAATCAATCTTTGTTCACTAATGTATCTCAAAAACCTAAAAATAGTATATGGTATATAGTAGGCCTGATAAATACTTGGTGAATAAATGAGTAGGGAAAAGAAAATATCTTAGGGTTCTTCAAGTAAAACATTAGAAGTTTCTTGTCTTATTGTGGTTGAAGTTAGAAGGTTAGATTAAGCAATGGTTAAGAGGTACACTTATGAAGTAGGGGAAAAATGGCTTTTGTGTTGTTTTTAATAATATTATTTGTTCCCATCTATTAGACTTTGAATCTGGGATAGAGATTTGACCCAAATAACATGAGGGAAAAACTATGAGAGCAGTGATTTTAGTTAAGGTTTAATTAGCAATAAAGATGAATTAGGAGGACTAAGGCTCAAAGGAGATAGATATTATAAGATTTCTTTCTGAAGGAACTAATTGAGCTTTCCAGGACTTTTCCTCAGCAGACAGTGGGAGACCATGAGGAGCAGGACAGATACTCAGACAAGCATTTTCCACTAATCTCCTTAGAATGTCCAAGAAAAAAAAAACTTTTTCATGGCCAAATAATGTTAGGAAACCATGTACATTTCATAATTCATGATAACATGATAAAGGATTTGAGATGTCCTCCAAGAATGTATTTTTGTTTAACCCTTTTTTTTAACCTCAAAAGACTATTTTCTTTTTCATTTCTTAAACATCTTGAACAAATATGCCTCCTTTGCTTTTGAAATTTTTCTTAAAACCCTCCTTCCTTTCCATCTGCCCACATATGGTCTAAATCCCTCCATATCAATCCTAACTTCAGAGTTAATCTATTGATGACTTCTGGGAAAATAGCGTCTCTAGGAAGGTTCAATTGAAGGATATCCAAACCTAATAATTATTTACTAAAAAAATGCTTTAAATGAGGACCCAGTAATAATATCATAGAACTTTCTGTTTTATTTCGAGATGCAGTACAGTTAGAAATACCACTGTTAACATGGTAGAAGATGGTGAAGCTCTTGAGAGATGCTATTAAATTAAACTCAGTGTAAAAATACATGAGGATCCTGGCAATATGGGCTCAGTAAGATGAGAAAAGAAGATGGAACTGGCTGATGGAATTCTCTCAGGGACTGAGTGAACCTTGGGAAGCTGATTTGGTTCTAGGGCTTATCTTTGAGAAGGCAGTCAGTAATTTCATGTTCACCATTCAGAGAGGCATGAATGTATGCTAATCCCAACAGGCATCAATAACTAAGAAACTTTCATTGACAAAGTGAAAGTGGCATTTATTTATTTAGCAAATATTTACTAATGCACAGTAGATACTTTCTAGGGATATATAAGAAAATAGATACAGCTTTTATTCTGGAGATCAAAGTGTAACAGAGAAGAAAAAGTGAATGATCAACTTTATCTCCTTCTCTTTCATGGTAAATGATACTTTCTCCTTTGAGCAAATTCTTAGGGCTCCATGTGGGATTCCAAGAAGCAGGTGATACTAAGAGTTAGAAAGAACTTGACCATGTCATCTCAAAAGGTAATCTATTCTTTTATGTCAGGACCTGAATTTCTAGGATTTGAAGAAGCAGTCTTTTTTAGATGGAGTGAGTTAGCAAGAGGGGATTGGTAACTTGGAAGGCAATGTGTTAGATGTAACATGTACAAAGTCTTATTTAATCCTTATAAGAATCCTTTAAACTAAGTATTATGCAGATGGGGAAATGGTAGTTCATCATATAAAGTAAGTTTCCCAAGGTTTCACAGCTTGTAAATACCAGAGTCTCGCATCTTTATTGAGTTTGGTCTTCATGATCTGTCATGATAAGCTATCCCAATACCAGTAAATAGGAAAGTTTTACAGTATGAAATAAGATTTAGGCATTTATGCAATCATGGAAACACTGATTTTCACAATCCAGTTGGTTTAAAATGCTTCCATAGTTTCTGGTGTATTAGGGCTTATGAAAAATTGGAACTTGAGTTAGAGGTGAAAGGGAGAGGTAGGTGAGAGGAAGAGGTAGGTGAAAGAATATTTTGCAAATTAAGTTGGCCAATGTATAAGTCATAAGAGAAAGAAAATCATGTGTCTTATCCTTAAGTATATAATGATTATCTTGGACACATGATGTTAAATCTCAGTAGTATCATACATAATAAAATATGTAGCATAACCATCCAGAGATCACAATATCTAGGCTCAAGAATATAGACTTGGGATATACCAAATTTTGTTTAACCAATATCTTTTAATTGACATGTATATTGTTTCCTATAGAATCTTTTAACTTGAAACTTAATGAGTATGATGAAAATAATTCTCAAAAATAACTGAGCAAATCTGAATGAAACTTATAAAAGCATGTTAATACTAACTCAATCTAAATGTATCTCTGTCTAAATCTCTCATCTCTTTTTCTCTAGATCTGTCTCTTTTTAGTGAAATTCTAAATCAATTTATGGTTTTTCCTCATACTCAATTGATCACTGATAACCAGGATGACTAAAAAATATGCACAGTCCCTGTTCTGGTCCGTTATGGATCCTCTTTTTTGGTGGGTTTCTAGTTTATGTGATCCTAGAACTCTGCTATATATCCCATAAAGTCTTGTGGGATTTCAGTTTGTTATGGAATATTTATATCTATCTGTCATCTCTCTGTGTCTGCATGCACATACATATAACAGCATCTCCCTACATCAACACTTGATTGACTTTAAGCATGGTCTTTAATCGCATGTCAACACGCTCCAAAAAATGCTAGCTGCAAGATGTACATATCACTGCTAGGAATCGATTTTTGTCTGTCTCTTTGAGTGTACATTTGTCTGATCTACTCTTCCTTCCTGCCAATGAGGTTCTTGCTATTAAAGATATTGATTTTGCAGTTCAAGTTCCATCCATGTAAACATGAAGGAGGTAAAGTCTCTAATTTTCTTTAGGGATGCATAGTATTCCATGGTGTACATATCTTTATCAACTCATCCCTGTGGGTGAAATCTAGAGTAGGCTGGCATACCCCCTGAAATCTCAAGGGGGTTATGGCCCTGAGTTTCAGCCCCCTCCCTCTGCTGCAGTGCACGCCTAAGGTGGCAAAGGGGGTTGGAATGTCCCGAAGAGTAGATGATAAAATAGTTGGAGAAATGTCTAGATAGAGATCAGCAGCCTAGAGATAGAATATAAATAAAACTAGAAAGTAACTGACAGTTGCCCCCACAGATATCCTGCAGCTACGGGCTATAGACTGTGACTTTCCCTCATTTAATTCTCCCCAAAGTCGTCTTTGATCTGTAGCTTAGTACTCCTCTGTCCTTCAGCCCGATACCTTTCTTCCTTGAACAATGAACTGCTTGTTTAATTAGAACGTGAAACTGTTACCTTTTCACTTTGTGCCTTGTATATACATGCCCCCAAATTTCTAATAAATAGCCTTGACTACTCAAGACAGCACCTGTTAGCCTCCCAAGGGGCTGATATGTTGTCATCTCTCATGGGTCAGAACACTGTGTATAAATTTTATTTCTGTCCCTGTGCTGTGAATTGATTCTCGGGTTGCAGCACTTTTGGGGTGAATTCCAAGATATAGCATCAACAGGAAAAAGCAAAGTACAGAATGGTGTGCTACCTTTCATGGAGGAAAGAAGGGTAAATGAGAAAATACACATGTAATATGTTCATTGTTTTTGAAAGCAATACAGGAGGCTTGGCGCCTGTGGCTCAATCGGCTAAGGCGCCAGTCACATACACCTAAGGTGGCGGGTTCAAATCCCTAGCCCAGCCCGCCAAACAACAATGATGGCTGCAACCAAAAAATGGCTGGGTGTTGTGGCGGGCGCCTGTGGTCCCAGCTACTTGGGAGGCGGAGGCAAGAGACTTGCTTGAGCCCAGGAGTTGGAGGTTGCTATGAGCTGTGATGCCATAGCACTCTACCCAGGGGGATAGCTTGAGGCTCTGTCTCAAAAAAAAAAAAGAAAACAATACAGGAATAACTAGAGACCACTGAAGTTGGCCACTTACACAGACAAGCAGGAATGGAGAGAGGAGAAAGGAGAAGACCTAACATTCACGTGAGTTTAACTTTTATGTCTTCTTGGATTTTGGAAGTGTGCTAGTGTTTTATATATTCAAACTAACCTCAAATAATGAGGGTGGGGAGAGACTTCACTGAAATATGAACAGATAAATAAACCCAAGAGTTATTTTATAAGAACAGCCACAGTGAAGGGAAAAAATTAACTAATTCAAGTAATTTTTTGAGCATAGTATTTTGACGCTAAGTCTTCAGCAAAAAGAAGTGCATACATAAATAGATAATCTCATATTCAGCTTAATAGATTTGGAGTAGCAATATAGAATTTGGAAACTATTTTCTATGATTTTTCAGGTCTGAAAAAAGTACACTTCCTTAAGTATACTATTTGTCAGAGTTCTTACTGTGGAAGAAAGGAGATATAATAATGAAATGGGCAAAGCAAGCGAACCCTTAAAGGGGGCTTAGAATTCAGGATGTCAGTATTTCTAGCTTTGTCCAGCAAAAGGGCCCAAAGCACTCACACTCTCATGGCAATGAGCTTACTCTGACACACAATTCTTGGTTTGGTTTCTGAAGAAAGTTGTCTATTCACAGGAACCAGAGGTTCTTGAAGAAATGGCTGATTCAAGTACCAGGTCAGGGAAAGTACATAACAAGAGTGGCAGATGGTGCTATAACAAGAAGTGACAAAGAACAGGGACCTATCCAAAGTACCTGGGAGACATCTGGAGGCTCTAAGGATCCAGATAGACGGCAGTAGCGGATTGTAAGCAAGTGAATGTAATGAGGATCCACAGGTACGTACAAGTACATACATATGTACAGAAAGGACAGCTCTTCCATACTGCAAAACGTCAGCTAATAAAGGCTGAAGAAAGGGTAGTATTAGAAAAATCTCCATGTTGCTACCATCCTAGTAATAGATACAGGCGGGTGTGTGTGAAAGTTGATGAGGAGTAAGATATTTACAGTCTCAGCAAATCTCTCTGTAAACATGATTGTTAATTAGAAAAGGGAAAGTAAAGACTTGCCGGGCATCACTTGAACACAGTGACGAACGCGAACGTCTCTGGAATAGGACAAATCAACATCATGCACGTCCCGATATGATGCGCTGAGAAAATGCACCCCGACATCCAGTAGCGAAATGAATGAGGAATATAAAATTCAGTATGCAATAAAAGAGAAAAATGACACATGAATACACAAAAAAGATGCTCAGCTGCCATCATTAAATAAATATGAAACTAAGAAATAATCAAAAATTTGCCTGTCCTTTTGGCATGGGTTGAAAGTTTTGAAAATACGCAATGTTGACGAGGGGATAAGATGCAGGCAATTTGCTTATGGTTGGTACAATCAAGTCCATTTTTAAACTTCCACAGGTCTCGGGTCAAATATATTCACGACACACACGTTCATAATTAGTATAATTTTTGCTGATATTGAAATATTGAAAGGGTTTTTCTAATTTTGCTTTTGAAATGACTTGGTCATAAGTAATTCTTATGATAGGCTATTGATTTATGATAAGCTATTTCTCAGTAGACATTTATACATACTTGCGGATTCTTACAAAATGAACAAAATACATGACCTATAAATTGTTTTCAAATATAATGAAATTTTTATGCATAAACAACATTACAAGTAACATAGTGTAGAGAAATGTAATTAAATATTTATTGATCCTAAATTTGCAGCTTCCCTTTGTG
>CAUYQV010112615.1:0-12248 GCA_963574575.1 Galagoides demidoff
TTTTCAAAAAACCAACTTTTTGATTTGTTGATCTGTTCTATAATCCTTTTGTTTTCAATCTCATTTAATTCTGCTCTAATTTTGGTTATTTCTTTTCTTCTACTGGATTTGGGATTGGAATATTCTTCCTTTTCCAGCTGCTTGAGATGTCTGAGTTAATTTTTTCATAACCCCAAGGTTATTTCACTCTAGCTAACATTACTTTTACTACTTTATTTTTTAGTAATGAGATTGAGTCTACTACTGAAACTGACAAATGTTCATGTGCTTCAACTTGAAAAGATTGGAAGAGACATAGATTGAGTGCTAGTGAAACTAGATGCATTATCTTGGGTATTTGAGTATCTATTATGTGACTTGGGTATCTGAGTATCTAAGTGACCTGTGACTTGGGTGTGTATGTATCTATTCCACAAACTGAATCTTTAAATAGTGAAGGAAATAATTTCCTCAAAGATGGAAAAGTAAGACTACATGATGACCATATGGAATACCATAAAATAAGTTCCATAAAACAACATTCTGTGTGTTGTGCTTCAGAGGAGTGGAAAATCATATCTGGAGTATGAAATCCTGTGAGACATTATGGAAAAAGTATGCTTGAAGTGGGTCTTGGAGAACAATGCTAGACAGACAGAGAGAGAAGTTATTCCCTTATCCTCAACTTGGTAATTGTGTTTTTCTTTGGATAAAGTTATCATATTTGGATTGCAAGATTGTTGGACATTTTTCTGAGTTCATTTTTCAATGTCATAGTTGTAGGCAAGGTTACATTTGAACAAAAGTCCTAATGAAAAACTTTTACAAAGACTCTCATTCTTTAAGATTTTTTCCCACATTGTCACAAGTTTTTATAGACCTTTCTCATCAAAGCTTTGTTTTCTTACAAGCACACATTTCGTAACAGCCAACATAAATATTTAAATCAGAGAAAGTGTGAGTTTGCAATCAAAATTTTTGTTCAGCAATCACAACTGATAAACTCACTGACTTTGAACATGCACACTAATCAGCATTTCAAAGCCCTTTTCATGTTAAGAAATTGACATTTTGTCAGTAATTATATCAATCGACTTCAGAAATATAAATTTCAATGTGCAATCTCAATACTTAAAGCCTTTCCAGAAAGTATAGGTAAAGAAAGTAATTCCAATTCTATCAATTAGAGTGAAAATACCAAAAAAACCATCTTGAAATTTTAAAAATGTGGTCTATCACAAAAGACTCAAGGTGAAAAGTCAGGTCTTAGAGAGTGTTAGAAACAAAACCAAAGGAAACCAACTGGTATGAAATCAAGGCCAAAAAAATCATTGAGCTCCACTAATCGTAGACCTCTGCTATTTAAACCCTGTGTCTTTGATAGTCATTCCATGGGTTTGTTGTTCAATTTGAACTTGGATGCAGCAGGACACCCACATGAAAAAATAAAGCGTGAAGTTAGAAGTACTGACTTGAATTTCTGCTTAGATAGTAAAATAAGAAATGTAGATGAGGAGATTGCCTACACAGAGATGATAGTACAACTTTGGGAGTGACTGGTATAAAAGAGAAGAGATTATGTTGAATAGAGCAGTGAATATCAACCATAAATATTTCTAAAAATCACTCAGCAGGTATCTTAAAAATATAGGTCATGGAGTATACTTAGAATACTAGATATCTTGCATCAGAATCTTAGAGAGACTGAGGTACCTTAGGAATTTGACACTTTAAAAACATCTCTATGTATACATGTAGATTTTTTTTAATTAAAGAAATGTCTTATGAAAAGACTCACAAGTTGGAAAACAGGAACCATTTTTTCTTTTCCTACACACACACACAAAATCTAAAAATATTTCTGTGCTTAACATCTTGTGTGCATTGTAAGAACCATAGAAAAGTTTAATTAGAAGTGCATTTGTATCTACACTGTTAATTCATCTTTTTACTTGTGTCATAAAGAAGTAATCACTTGCTTATATAAGCATTTTCATCATTCTGTTATCCCAAGTATAAATTAACTGTGGTCTTCACAACAACTAAAGGAAATTAGCCAGAGTTTCTCACATAATTTATGAACTAACATTTTAGCATGGAACCTTGCTTATTAACAACTACCTCCCCCAAAGGAACTAATCACTCAACAATACAAATGAGTGTCATTAAGAAATGGAAATCTTTTAATAAATGGAGGATGTTTTCATCATTTCAACTGGTAATACTAAATGCCTCAATTACAGCTGTTTTTCTTTTTGTTTTCTTTTGAGTGGGGGAAAATATTTGACAGATGAGGTCTATTTTCTATACATACGATATTCTTTTATTAAACTTCTTCCTTAAAAATTGATAACATCAAATTTCTTCCTTATACATCCTGAACTTGGACATACTCACGTTCTCTAATTATAAATGGTTTTGCTTAGGTAAAAGGAAGCCCTACTGGCTTTTCCACTGCAGGACACCTGCTGAAGTGTCCAGGTGTTTTTGTTGTTCCTGCTCAGGCTTTTGAAATCATTATAGCTTTGGAAGGATTGTGCTGTTAACTAGACTAGATGAAACATCACTTTCTACTAAACTCCAGGAACTGTTCTATTCACGAATGCATTTAAAGTTACATATTTTGATGTTTAAGTCCTTTTTTATATGCCTGGGGTTTGTCTTTTGCCCTAAGAAATATTCAACGTAAAGCTTTTAGTGCCCTTGACAAACATCATAAAATTTTCTTCATTTCAAAATATTAGCTCATTTCACTTGTGTTCATGCTAGAACATATAAGGCTCACATTCAGAGTTTTAAGATGGAAAGTAAGAAAGAAAGCGAGAGAGAGATATAAAGAGAGAGAACAAGAGTGCACTATAACCAAATTTTATATGAATTTACAAAAAGACATAAAGACTAAAAGCCTAACGACTCTAAACAAGGAAAGTTACAATGGGATGAAAACATTTCTAAGCAAAAGGCTGATAAGACTCTAGGACAGAATGGATAAAAAACTACACACCTGGGCAAGGTAATAGCATTTATCTCCGCATAGTTTCATCCATGTGGAATTACTCTCAACACAGCAGGGGTAGCTCTCATGCTTTATTTTTATTTTTCTCCCCAGAAAAAGCTTTTAAAAAGAGGAGGTAAATACTCTAAAAGCATATAATGACATAAATCTGCATGTTGGAAATTCTGCCAATTCACTATGAAAAAATTGAAAAGTAAAGTGAACATTTATAAAAAATTTTTCTTTCAATAATTATTTATAGAGTTCTTATTTTGTGCTGGATGCTATTTTAGATCATGTGTTAGTCAACATAGACATTGTCACTACCTTGTAAAGAACAAAAACAGATATTAAAAATAATTTTCATAAGGACAAGTGACACTTAACTGGGCGTTGTGGAGGATGCCTGTAGTCCCAGCTACTTGGGAGGCTGAGGCAAGAGAATTGCTTCAGCATAGGAGTTGGAGGTTGCTGTGAGCTGTGATGCCACAGCACCCTACCCAGGGTGACAGCTTGAGGCTCTGTCTCAAAAAAAAAAAAAGAAAAGAAAGAAAGAAAAGAAAAAGGACACGTGACACAGGAGGTGTGAAGGAAACTCAATGTGATAGTGGAATGTACCAACCATTCTACCGAGGTGATAAAGTAATGGGTGTACAGAGTAGATGGGATAACATATCCAAAGTTGTAAGGCTTGAGAAAAATTGTAGAGGTTCAAATGATGGGAGTTCAGAATGAATGGGAAGTGGAGTCCCATTGGTGGGCGTGTGACAGGTGAGACTAGAAGAAGTGAAAGCATGAAAGGAAACCAGGGCCCAGACAGAGCCAGAACCCAGCTGGAAGAGCCCCTACAGGGGTAGCCATTGAGGAATTTTAGGGAGAAGAATGAGCTCATGAGCTCATCCTATTTGTTTAAAACTACTCTGCATGCTGTGATGAGGGATTGGAGTGAGGCATATGGAGGTGTGGGGACACCAATTAGGAGAACTAATATGGAGGAAGTGAGGGGATGATTTCAACTCAGTAGGAGTCTCAGGGTAGAGATTTCAGGAATACATATTGATCAATTTGCCTTTGAAATTTATAAAGGTCTGGAATCCTCATTTCATATTTTAAGAAAATGTAAATCTCCTCCCCTATTCTACCATTAGCCACTCGTAGACTCTGAGAGACCATTCAGTTCAATGGGCCACAAAAGTGATTTAAATTAGAATTTTGCTTTGAACACTGTTTATCTTCATTTTGTTGTTTGGAGGTGGGTTTTGAGTTAAAGGTGGTAACTGGTTTTTGTTCACTCCTTGGCAAGTCTTTGGTAGCAGCCCAAATCTCTTCAGAATATATGGGTTTCAAGTACTCTTAATTTTAGTACTCTAGTACTTCACCATGAGCAAAGTAGGAGCACTCCCACTGTAGTGTCTTATTTCAAAGATATATTATCTGTTCTCATTTCTACTATTGCTTAACACCTTCACTTAAGAACATCTAACTTGATATATGAAATGTAAAAGTAAATGAGGTAGATTATATTTTCTGAATATGGCCATACGTTATCTCATATCCTACCCATGTATTCTTTTGAACATTACCACTCTGCCATTCAGATTTGGTACCCAATTACTCTCCTTGAATGTGGGCTGGCTTGTGATTAATTTGTAACAAACTGAAAAATGATGCAACGTGACTTCTAAGACATAATTATCAAAAGTAATATGATTTTTGGCTTGTAAGCTGGAAAAATTACCTTTGGAGTCATGAACCATGATATAAAAACTATCTTGGTAGTACCGTATTTTGAGGACGTGCAGGAATCAGAGAGAAGCCCCGAGACAGTTCTGGTTAACAGCCTCAGCTGTGGTCCCAGCCAACAGCCAGCATTGACTATTGGACACATTTACACAATTCTAGCTCCCTTTTTCAAGTCACCTCAGGCTTTATAACTTTCCACATGAGACTTTAGACATCATTGGACACATCAAGGTTTTCCTAGCTGTACTCTCCATTGCAGACTAGAGAATGCATGAACTTAAATATTTGTTTAATTATTTAAGTCATTCTGTTGGGTGGTTTATTATACATAACTGTAACAGTTAATGTGGTTACAGAGGAGAGTTGATCTGCACTGATAATATTTAAATAAGCAACTCCATCTTTTGACAACCAGGATTTAAATTAAAAAGTACAGTAGTCAAAAATGTCAAGCTCATTTGTTTTCTTATTATTTTGTGTAATTAGGTAAAAATGAATTTAGAAATAGAGAAGACATAGATATTATTGAAACTAGTAAATTTATTTGAGTGTAGCCTTTCTGCAAAAATAAACTTCCCTGCTTCCTAGAAATTCTTCATAAAGCTATCATTTTTTCTAGGATTTTACATCAAAATGGAATCATTAAACATTAGATGACCAAAGGATACTTTGTTTTAGAGGGCTGTGAAAGGCAAAAGACAATTAAGTTCTAGGATCTAAGAAATTCACTGAGTTATCCATTATAATGAAATTGTTCATTATATAATTTCTCATTCCTTTTTTTGCAGTTGCTTTTCTTTTTTTTTTTTTTTGGCTGGGGCTAGGTTTGAACCCATCACCTCCGGTATATGGGGCCGTCACCTACTCCTGTGAGCCACAGGTGCCACCCTCTCATTTCTCTTTTTATTTCTAGGTTTTAGAGGAAAATTATAGATGTGTTGTGTTAAGGCTTAATCAAAAGGAGTAAAAACAGATGGTCATATAATGATGATTTTAACAAACCAAATGATTTAATTTTCCCCATGGAAAAGGCTTGTTATACTTTATCTAATATTCAGTGAGGTGCCCTTACATGGCATTGGGAAGTCTATAGTTTCCACTTTATGCTGTTTGCCATCTTGAGACTTGTGTTGTATGTCTCGCTCGTTGGATGGGGATTTACAAGCAGACAATATGATCAGTCGAAGTTATGCATATCAATTTGGAAGTAACAGATGAAGCTGGGTACCTTCCTTTTTATAAAACAATGAAACATATTTTCGATCAGAGGAAAGATAGTTGAGAAGTTGCATGTGTTTCTTGTCACTTATCTCTATTGCACAAGATTATGCAATAACGTAAATGCTTTGCCAATTTTAAACAGCATATGCATGTCATATATGCAAATTCAGCTCATTGGAAGCTTTGCAAAATCCTCTTAGTCTATTATAAATATATTGCTAATGAAGGATTGCCAACATGGATAACAAAAGCTCATTTTTCTATAGGGCCTTGTGTTCAAGTGGCCATTTAATAAATAGTCCTCTTTATATTACTGTGGTGCATTGGTGACAGTCTGTGTTGCCTAGCCAACTCCTTTGATTTTATCATACGTCTAATTTGGGAAACTTTTTATTCATTTCCATCATTCAACAAATGATTGTAATTAAACATAAAGTAATGATTAATATTTGCCTTATTGTAGTACATTAAAATCCATGGAATTAAATTGTTTTTATAATTATGATTCTTCCAAGAAATATATTTCAGGTCTTGGCACCAACCTAGGAATTTTGAAACAGAGTACTGGAACGTTTTCTAAAATCCCAGCTTTTCTAGAACTAGAATATAAATGTTTTGATACAATGACTAAGCAAATGACATGAAATCTATGTTAACCAGCTTGATGAAAGTATTTCAAATTGTATACGAAAATAGTACAATGTACCCCATGTTTGCATTAATGTATACAGCTATCAATTAATAAAAAAAAAAGAATGGGAAAAGAGATAGTCAAAGGTTTTCTGTTTGAGTGAAAGATGATGATAGAAGATCATGACAAGCTTAGCCTGATCGTCAATGTCTATGGGTACAGTGTGTCACTTTCCAAGTGACACAATGAACACATTATAAACTTTCAACTTAGCAGCAAAAATTAAAAATCTTACCAGTTCTACTACTTTACTTGAGGACAAAATAGACCATCACAAAGAATAACTAGAACAAGCATCCTTAGCTTTCATTTGGAGCAAGATTTGGGCTCATACTTACCCTAGGTTGAGCAACAAGTATTAAAAATCTGACTAGACCTATCTCTTTATTTGAAGGTAAAAATAGACCTATGTAAAGAAAAACTAGAAAGGAGGCCCTGAGCCTCCATTTTAAGCATGGCTTGGATTCTTATGAAGAATGATATGGTCAGTAAAGACAAATCAAAGGCCTTCAGATACCAAATGCTTGAGCCAAAACATCTAACATCTATTCTAGAAGAATGAAGAACAGCTTAATTAAGTTAGCGGATAGTTTGAATGAAAATACTGATGTTCAGGAAAAGTCTAAAGCTGCCTTTGCTAGGAGTGAAAGAATGAAAGGGAAAAAAGGAAGGATACGAATGAATTTTTTAAAATGTTATTGGAGTCTCTAACAGAGACACAACCCAAGCCCTAAAGGTGAATTCACTGAATTTTCTGATAGACTCTCGCAGACCAGTGCTGCTTTTTTGTAAGAAAACTTGGGTGGCAGCAATTGGGAATTGGATGTAGAGTGAATCAGAAAGTAGATACCACCTGGAACGAGCCATTCTGCAAAAACCAGATTCTGCTGCTAAGTTAACTGCTTCTTTAAATACCTCCGGAAGGAGAAAGACAGGAGATGTACCACAAGACATCTGAAGAAAAGCAAATAATTGAAGCGATCTGGGTTCAAATTAAAATTTCCAAATTGAGCAAGCATCTTTGCAGTCAGAAAATGTACAATCAGAAAGTGAAATTCAAGAGCTTCAGCAGAAATTCAAAATACCATCTGAAATATATCGGGAACATGTAACAAAGTGCCGAAGAAAATTACTTGAGAAAGGACTTTACCACTTAGAGAATGAGAAGGCATTTTCCGAAGTGCATGAAACAGCAGCCATGCCCCCTGAGTCTCTCTAGACAACCAAACAGCTAAAGCGCTTGAAGACAAATTGAAATTAAAATGAACCACTTACTTTTTATCAATGTCAGATTATCTCCTATGGAGGAAAAGCTTGAGAAAATTGGCTGGCGGTGATGTCCACTGAGAGAAAGCCCAACAACTTAAGGAGATGTGCATGACAGACACTAATTGGCTACATGAGACTTTCTAGCTGGGCTTTTATCTACTTGGCCATGGGGCCCTGCTGCCCCAAACTCAGCCCTGGGCAGATGCTGGGTTCTCCAGGGGATCTCCTGGAAGACTAAGTTCTGAGGTCAGAGTCTGGGCAAGCAGAGGTGAGTCACTGACTAATGAAACCTTATTTGTGTTCCGTCTCTACTGCTCAGATTTACCAGAACTCACTTCCTTTCTTGAAATGTCTTGTGTGTGTAGGTGTGTGTATACTCACAAATACACGTATATGTATATTATATGTCGCTGCTTATTTGTTGAAGGGCAGAGAAAAGTAATATTCTATGATGAGAGCCCTGTCTATGCTTTATACATTGAGGATTTAACATCTCTTCCTCCCTTCTTTTGCCATTTTTTGGAAGAAAAAGAGAGAGAAAGCAAGAGAGACATTGAGAGAGGAAAGGATGAAGAAGGGGAGGGAGGAGAGACAGAAGAAGAGAGTTAGAGAGAGAAGGAAAGAGAAAGGAAGGGAGGGAGGGAGTGAGGGGAGAAAGAGAGAGGGAGAAATAAAGAGAGAGAGAGGGAGAGAGGGAAGGGGAGGGAGGGAGAGCAGGAGGGAGAAAAGAGAAAACAACACAACAAAATTAATGAAAAGATACTACCAATCACGTTACGGACAATTCAAAGGACATTTATTACCACTCATACCAAAAGTCAGTGGCTTCCCAGGCCTCATAGTGTCCAGAGGGTTGCTAGGAGCACTCTCATCCTCCAGGTGGTGAGCTCTAAGAAGACAAGGCCCAGCCCCCAGCACGTAACATGGTTCAGTGTCTTCTAATATATTTGAAGAATGAAAGAAACCAAATGATGAAAACGCAATGTGCTGGCTTAAGGAAATGGAATTTATGGGTTCCTGTAAGTAAAAATTCAGAATGGTTCCTCCAGGTATAGCTTGATCTAGGTCAGTGGTTTTCAACCTTCCTAATTGCCATGTTGTTACAAATGGAACAAAGGGGTCGTAACCCATAGGTTGAGAACCACTGACGTAGGTGCTTAGGTCCATGGAAATTGCATCATTTTTTAGATAAATATCTGTGTTGCATTATACACTTATAGGTAGTCTATCCATGTGTCATAAGAAATTTGGCCATCAAGCCACTCTAGGATTTCAGTGTAGCAAATTGATAACATTTGCTCAGACCTCACAAGCATGTATATACTCAGAGAGGTGCTGGTTTCAGGAAATGTGGCTGGCTCTTACTCACTTGTATTTAGTCATCTACATATCCCTGAACCAATCACCATGGTCAGGGGAAAGGATATTCTAATTATGCAAGCCAGTAAGATGAGATGGTTTGACATCAGCATGAACCACAAAATTCTAGATACAGAAATTATGATTCCCCCTCCCAAAAAAAGTTGAGGTGCTCTTATTGGAAAAAGAGAGAATAAATGCTAAGTGGTCAAAAACTTGGCGAGGGGTGGGGGAAAGCAGAGTCCTGGTTCAGATTAAATGAGTGTCACTGCCTTGATAAGCTGAAGTGGAATCTCCAGAGTCTTCCCAGGGACTCCAGAAAAATCTGGACTTCCCCCCCTATTCTCCATGGGTCTGAGAATTTTCACTCCTTCCAGATGTTAGTGAAAGGCAGCCCCAAGCCTTGGCCAGTACTGCAGGGAGAGATTGTCCTGTCTCACTCTGCATAAATTCGAAGTCTTCTTTAGACTCTCAGCCAAGTTACACCTGGGCAATCTCCCTTGGAAGTGTTCTGAGCAGCCCTGTGGAGTAGGAAAATTCTTATCAAAATCAAATTCATTATGCTGAAGGCTCCATTCTGCTCCTGAATGTTAATGATCCCTCCCACGTGTTGATTGGATGGAAACTCCAGGCTGCTACTACCCACAAGGGACTTCGCTCTCCCCCGGTCTCATTAGTCACGTATTTCATTACCAAGTTATGATCTCATATTAAAACCAATTGTCTGAGGAATATCCTTCCAATATCACCTGAGTTTTCTCAGGAAGCCAGTATCTATTTCCTGTCCTCATTCAAAGAGCAGCTGTGTCCTTTGAGCATCAGCGAATCTCCCCTAGTCACCCTGGACACTCCCCCCAGAGGACAGTGACACACCTGACCTGCGCACTTTAACCAGTGAGGTGAGAGTTTGGCCGAGAAATTCTGTAACAATGTGGGAAGAAAACAGCGACCATCATGGTCTAGAAATCTCATGAAGGGTTAGAATCATGTTGTCCCTGGTTCTTGATGAGGAATTGCTAGGACAATAACAAAAACAAACTTTACTGGTACCATGGAGCGTACCACATCCTTAGCACACTTCTGTGACAGGGCACGGCCTACCTTGCACATCTGTTCTCCCTCTGCTACCCTGGGCTCACAGCACCCCAGCTCCAAGCCTCATCCCAGTCTTTTAAACACATTAAGATTTTTCTACCTTGGGTCATTGCAGGAACTTTCTTTCCTGCCTGGTAATCCCCACTTCTGGTCTTTGTGCTGCTGGTTTCCCCCTGCTGCTCAGGTCTCTGGCCAAAACTCATTTTCAGAACAATATTCCCTAAACACCAGTCTGAAGTAGCACCCCAGTGACAGTTCATAAAATCACCGTAGTTTAAATTCTTCACAGCCCATATAGCACACTGGAATTTTCTCATTACTTACGGGCTTGCTGTCTTTTCTCACCACTGGAAGTAAAGCCCCGGGCAAGTAGGGGCATTGGTCTTATTCACCACTGTATCTCCAGGACTTAATCTTGTGCATAAAACACAGGAAGAGCTCAGTGAATGTTGGCTAAGTGAACTAATGATCAGCCCGCCATGTTACCTCCCTGCACTAGGTCTTCTGCGGGGTCCCATTGTGCAACCATGGAAACAGGCAGAGACTCAGGTAAGGTGCTCATGGTCACACTTGCAGAAAGTGATGGAGATGGGGTCTGAACCAAGTACGATTTCACACATCAGTAGAGCCATCTGCCTGCAGATTTGATTCCATTCATGGTCCAGTTTTAGAACAAGCATCTTCTCTTTCAAATCAACCTGACTTTTTGGCAATTCAAATCAGGTATAATGTACGTATGAAAAAAAAAGTACAGAAACAGCATTCATTGAGTCAAAAATTCTGCATTCTTTCAAACTGTAAAATTCTGCATTCACTCAAATTGTAAAATTCTATGAGCTTAGACATTTGTGTATATCCTGGAAGCCATTCCCACAATTAAGATATAGAACGTCACTCCCCCCACAAATTCCTGGTCTACCTTTGAAGTCTGTCCCTCCACCTGCCCCAACTTCAGGCTTCTACTAATATCATTTTTGACATAATAGGTTTGTTTTCCATATTAAGAAAACTAAAATAAATGGAGTTAGAGAATAATAATTACTTTGTGTCTGGCTTCTCTCAGTCAGTAAAATAGTACTGAGATTCATGGATGTTGCTACATTTTTTTCTTTTTTTTTATTACATCATAGTTGTGTACATTAATACTATCATGGGGTACAGTGTGTTGTTTCCATATACAATTTGAAATACTTTCATCCAATTAGCCAACATAGCCTTCATGTCATTCTCATAGTTGTTGTGTTAAGACATTTAAATTCCACATTTAGAAAGATTCACATGTACCTTTATAGGATAAATCATAGGTGTAATCCCAGCAATCACGCTCCCTCCACTCATCCTTCCCCCTCCCCTCCCCTCCCTTTCTCCATATTCTTGGGCTAAAATTGGGTTATAACTTTCCTATGATAGCTAAAAATTAGTTTCATAATAGAGTTGAGTACATTGGATACTTTTTCTTCCATTCTTGAGATACTTTGCTAAGAAGAACATTTTCCGGCTCCATCCATGTAAACATGAAGGAGGTAAAGTTTTCATCTTTCTTTATGGCTGCATAGTATTCCATGGTGTACATATACTACAATTTATTGATCCATTCATGGGTCAGTGAGCACTTGGGCTTCTTCCATAACCTAGCAATTATGAATTGGGCTGGATATTGCTACATTTATAGTTCATTTGTTTTCTGCTATTACTTAGTACTATTCCTCTGCATGTATGCATCTTTTTTTTAATTAAATCATAGCTGTGTACATTGATGCAGTCATGGGGTACAATGTGCTGGTTTTACACACAATTTGAAATGCTTTCATCAAACTGGGCAACATAGCCTTTTTACAAAATGAATACACAAGTTGTCTTTGCATTGGCTTGCTATGGGGACCAGGATGTTTCTCT
>CAUYQV010112616.1:0-25087 GCA_963574575.1 Galagoides demidoff
TCTATTTTTAGTTCTCTAAGTGTTCTCCAGATGACTTTCCAAAAGGGACGTATTAGTTTGCAATCTCACCAGCAGTGCAGAACCCTATTATGAAACTAATTTATAGCTTTCACAGGAAAGCTATAACACAATTTTAGCCCAAGAATACAGGGAAAGAGGAGAGGGAGGAGAGGGCAGAGGGGAGGATGAGTGGAGGGAGGGTAATTGGTGGGATCACGTCTATGGTTTATCCTATGGGGGTACATGTGAGTCTTTCTAAATATAGAGTATAAGTGTCTTAACACAATAACTAAGAAAATGATATGAAGACTATGTTAACCAGTTGGATGAAAGTATTTCAAACTGTACATAGAAACAACAGACTGTACCCCATGATAGTATTAATGTACACAGCTATGATTTAATTTTAAAAAAAAAAAAGAAGAAGAAGATGAATTAGGCAACAACAACAAAAAAAGTCATCTTAATAGTTGTTATATTCCATTTTTTTGTGTGTTCTTTTTTGTTGGTTTATTTTGAATATTTTTGAGCTGAAGTTGATTGGTTGAACTCACAGGTCTGAACTCGTGGATGTGAAGGACCAACTGTACCACCACGTGAAGCCCTTGGCCATGCAATTTAGACACTTATTAATTTACTGCCCTTCAGCTCTAAATCTGCCTTTCTCGGCCTGCTTTCTAGGACCTGAAGACTCTCAGTGTCCCCATCTGAATAATGTGGGATAACACTGACACTTGCCTCCTCTGTGTCACAGAATTACTTGAAGACCAAACGAACTGAGCCCCAGCACTCCTCATCCTGTGTTTATAAGCCACCTCTGCGTCACTGTCATCAGTGTGCACCCCCTGAAGATGTAGAAGTACTAAATTCAATAATTCTCTCACAAGAGGGAATTTCTGTCCCCTGATATGTCAGCCCCTGGTAATACACAGTCACATGGAAATAGGAAGCTAGCAAGCACAGCCACGTCAGCTGACCTCTGGGCCCTTCTGCTTTTGCACCTGCCTCCAGCACTGTAAGTCATATGGAAAGTCCACCCTGGTGTCAGTTCCACAATGTGGAGAATGGGAGGAAGGAAGGAAATGTTTCTCCAGAGCCCTCCGGCAGGTGTGGGGACCTAGCATGTTGAGGGTGGTCTGTTCACCCTCCTTTTTTATTGAAATAAACTCTCAAGTCCTGTCATGAAAAAGTAAAGCCCAATTTGCAGCATCACTTCCTGGGAAGCTCACACACTGCAGCTCAAGGGTTGGGTGTGGCCAGGAGTGTGAAGATCCTCAGCTGAACTAGGACGAGGCTGCCCCACCCCTTCCTCCACGTTAGCTGTTGTCCAGGCAGAGAAGTGCAGGTGCGCGGCTTCCTGTGGCTGAAGTGACTAGCCTGGAGGAGAGGATGCAGTGACAGTGACTACACACACAGGTCTCTGACCACAAACAGATCGGCCCACCCAGACCCCTCCCAAAGCTCCGACTCAGAGACCGTGTGGGGAAGCGCAGGTGTGAGGGAGCGGGCAGCGGGGTGGCCTCTATTGTTTTCATAACAATCCCTCCTCATTTTCTCTACTGCAGCCTCCAGTCCATTAAACGCAATTTCCTGGCATCGTCCAACTTTGAAAGGCCAGATCAAAAGTGCGGAGCATCCCAGCTGTGTGGGCCTCATTCAGACCAAACATTAACCACAGTCCCTGCAAATAATTTATTCCATTTAGGACTCGGAGACACCCCATGAGCTTCCTTTCTGTGGATCAGCGTCATTGTTCTCACCGCACTCCAACTGTGAAAACATTTCCGCTGAGCACTCATCTTCCCCGGACAGAACAACTCTGGCCCTGCTTTGGTTTCACACCTGTCCGGCACATAAACAGGGAGAGACCTGCGGAAGGGGAGAGTCCCCAGTGCTCAGACAGACAGACTGACTGTGTGCAGAGAACCTCTTCCATTTCTCACATGAAGATACTATAGGGAGAGGGTTTGAATCCACATTTTAGGAAATGCAGCAAGTGGCTCAGACAGCCGAATTCTCCACTGATGATCACATTTCAAGATTGTATTTAGGGAACCCAAAAAAGAAGATACAGCATGCTTGGTATACAATAGGTGATAAATAAATGGCAGCTGAGTCTAAATAATGGGGTTAGAGGAACACTGGGGTTGAAGCAAGGACTTAAGGTGCAGCATTGAGCGAGGGTTTCTATGCCCACAACCTGCATCTGGTCATCCTCTGCCCATCACTCTCCCGACAGGCCCTGCGATGCCCACAGAGACACGCAGAGGGAGGGCACACAGGAGCCGCACTCTGGGCTTCCATTAATTTCTTTCTTGCAACCCTGCTCAAGCCAGCTAACTGCTCTGGTGCCAACCTGTTAAAATCGGCAATGACAACCGTGGTCTGCCTCCCGAGGGTTGTGGTAAGAACCAAATGAGATCAGGCAGACAGAAGTTTCAAGAAAGGTACACCACCAAGCAAGAGGAAGAGGTTGTGTCACCAATTCAACAAGATGACCAAAAAATGCAGCGGATTATTTTGGCAAAACCTGGACTGGCTAAAGAACCAGAGCTCTCCACCCAACACGCTGGTGGTGGGGCCCTCAGACCCTTCATGTGGCTGTTTCAAGGAAATGACACTTGCCTGTGGTGGTCTCCCTGGGCCCACGCCAGCCAGTCACAGGCGAAACTGCCCAGTAAGCAACATGTGTATCTTCCAGTTCAGTTTCCTTCCCAGCTTCTTCTGCCTCCAGGTGAGATAAACCCCATCCTCTTCTTCTGATCTGCCTCATGAGTAACAAGTAGTTACCAAGACAGGGCTGCCAACAAACAGTTGCATTTCTATGGGGTTTTCATGAAAAGCCGGTATCTGCAGAACCCACAGGAAGAGGGTCGCAGTGGAAGAGTGACAGCTGGATTGCCCTAACTGCACGTGCACAGTCAGCTCTATACCATGGAGAGCTCTGAATATGGCCTCCTTTTAGGACAACCTCACTGTTTTGCTGCTATAACAAAAATTGCTGTTATCAGAAATACTTTCATAAACAGATTGTTTTAGAATCAACTAGTATGAAATAAATGGTAAGAACAACAATGACACTGACAGATGAAGATATCAGTTTTGTTTTGGAACCCAAGAAGCCAAAGCTCTGGAATGCCTAAGTCTCCACCTTCTAAGCTCAAGGGATCCTCCACTTCAGCCTCCCACACTGCTGGGATCATAGGTGTGAGAGACCAGCCTGGCCCAATGCCCAAGTCAAATCTACTATGTGATATAATGATTTGTTTTTCTTCTGGGTAGATACCTAGTAATGGGATTGTAGGACCAAATGGAAGGTCTATTTTGAGTTCTTTGAGGATTCTCCATACTTCTTTCCAAAGAAGTAGGATCAAGCCAAGTGGCCATCAACACATGAATGGATTAACTAACTATGGTATATGTATACTATGGACTACTACTCAGTCATAAAAAAAAATGGAGATTTTATATCTTTTGTATTAACCTGAACAGAATTAGAGAACATTCTCTTTAGTAGAGTATCACAAGAATGAAAAGACAAGTATCCAACATATTCACTCCTAATATGAAACCAGGGGAGGAACTAACACATGTCCACATAAGAGAAAAACTCAGTTCAATTCAAGCCAGGAGGAGAAGGAGGGGTGGGGGATTAGTATGCTGTCACCTGATGGGAACAATAAAGAGATATACAGCACACCTCCAGAGTGAGGGACAACTACAACAGGGACCTTACCTGACAGACACAAGCATTATAACCTAATCATTTGTACCCTCAAATTAATCTGAAATTTTTTTTTAAAAAGTCCAGCCTGTGGCAGTGGGAGCTGGTACGATCTAGTTCCGAACTCTCTTTGCTCACTGCGCCTTTAGTGTCTCCGTGATTTTTTCACAGGGAGCCTGTGCCAAATATGGCTCCTCATATTGAGTAATGAGGTCATGGGCGTGCGTGTCGTACAGGGGTCCTCAAACTCTTTAAGCAGGGGGCCAGTTCACTGTCCCTCAGACCATTGGAGGGCCAGACTGCGGGCCCCGGGGTGAGTCGGCTGCTAAGCAGGACAGTCAGCGGCAGCAAAAACACCGGGAGGGCCTGATAAATGTCCTAGGTGGGCTTCATGTGGCCCGTGGGGCGTAGTTTGAGGATGCCTGGAAGTTAGAAGTCTTTTAACAAATAATACACGGATTGAAAGTGAAGATGGCATTTTCCTTTCACTCTGCGGTGGTGACTTGCTGACAGTTGCGTGCACGCTCTGGGTCCTGCACCTGCTCAAGCCGCAGACTCACAGTGGACATTGCTCCCCCCATTTCCTGTCTCATATGACTTTTCTGCAACAGGAGCTTTTTATCAGCACTATCTGGAAAGTCCAGCTTTGAAAGGTTTATAGCATGACCGGTATGGAAACCGGGAACTCTCTCAAACTAGCACTTCACACACTGACAGATACTGAGTATCACTGTGTCCCCTTAGAAAAATGCAAATGTAAAATATCCCTCAGGGCCTGTCTCAGTTCACATACAATCTGAGGGTGCCTGACAGCACAGACTGGGAATCACAGATCTGGGCGGGGGAGCGGAAGGCCGGTTTGGGCCCCTGACACTTGCCCCAGTAAGCTGTGCTGCCCTAGGCCAAGTAGCCCCATCCTAGGCTCAGTTTTCTAGTTACAGAAGGGGGTGAGAATCCCTGGAACACAACTGACTGGAGCATTCTCTCCCCAAAAAGAGATAACTCCAAATAATTCATACATTCTGACCATCAAACTCAGCTCTAGTGCCCCCAAACCTGTCCGCCAACCTCATTGAAAACAGACATGAGCTATGCCCACACGAGTTCTGATTCAGGTCTCAGATGGGGCCCTGAATGTGTATTTTTTAGAGTTCCTCCAGATGATTCTGTTGCCTGGATTAATTTGGGAATCATTTCCTACTGACAACACAGCAAAATCGAGAGTCTCATGTTCCAAAGCACAAAGTCAGCACAAAACGTTTGTGCATATTAAGATCTATGTCATTATTTGCTTTTAATGATACTTCATTATATTCTCTTTTCCCTTTTAATCTGATCACATCCCTCAAGTGGTTTTGATTCCCAGTTTCTCCTCAGGTCCTGATGCTTCACGCTGTCCCTGCAGAGCTCACGGAGAAAGAAAAACCACAGTCACCCCACGTGGTTGGCACCCAGCCCCCAGCTGTCCCTCTGCAAAGGATACACGTTTTCATTTTCACAATACTTTTTTTAAAAGACTTCTCAAAATATCTGCTTTTAATTTGACTGACTTCTATGACACAGAAGTTCAAGTCAAGTTTTTTTAAAAACTAACAATAATAATAATAATGAGGAAAGAGCAAGCCAGCTGCTCAGGCCTGGCCTTGCCGATCCGCATAACAGGAGACGTGAAATTTGGACACAGAGAAATCGTCCCTTTCCCAGTGGACTCAGCTAGAAGTCTGTAAGAGACATTTGGGAAGATGGCCACCCATGAGAATTATCTTTTAAAACATAAAAAAGAAAAGAATTTTAAAGCGACATCCACAAAGTCAAAGTTTAGCTCCATTGTAAAGTACTCTTTCCTCTGTGACAATTAGGTACCAGTTACAAAATTCCATGTTTGGGGTTTGAGTTTAATGCATATACACATATATATATATATATTTTTTGGCTAGTTTTGTATGTACAAAGCCATAATCCATGAAATATAGCCAGCATCTCGTGGGCCTAGTTCTGCATGCTTGCAAACATTTAAAATTGCACTTTGGTACATAAAAGATTTATAATGATCTTATCCACAAATATAAATTCTGTCCCACACAGGATAGAAAGATCTAGAAGCAAAAGTAGAAACAGCTGAATTGGAGCACAGAGTCATAAATTCCTAACACTTACAGCTCTTTAACAACCCCATCATAAATGTGACTGATCTCACTTTAATTTATGGCATTTTGCAGCCAGGGCCAGGAATGTCTTTTGAAAATTTAAAATTTAGAAACAACAACATAGATTTTGTGTTTTCAAGAAAACAGCCATGGTTGTCAGGTGACTCTGACAAGACAACATCCAGGTAGTCCTTGGTTATGCAAAAAAAGTGGGGAAATCCCTAAAATCATTGCAGCCAACAGCAGGAGTCAAAAGAATGAGAACACACACAAGGGTCAAACCACAGTGCACAGAACAAAGGCTGCACAGGGGGTTTCCAGGGAAACCATCTGTACAGGAGGAAAACACTTTTCTGTAATACAGACAAACTTGTGTTCAAAATCCAGTCACCTCTCCTAAGCAGGGTGATAATCACATCAGGGATATAGGTCCATTTGACCTCAGTTTCTCCATTTTGAATAAAGTATTCATTAAATGATGTGCTGAGCCTGTGGGTCCTCATCTCAGCTTCACTGCAACCTCACAGAGCTTTTTTCAATCTCATTTTACACATGAGGAAACTGAGGCACTCAGGGATTAGCCCTTTTCCAAAATCTTACAGCTTGTGATAAGCTTTGCGTGTAGGGGATCAGACTCCAAAATTCTTGTTTGGACCATTGTACTAATAGCCTTTGCTGTAGGCCAGGAATGGTGGCTCATGCCTGTGATCTGAGCACTCTGGGAGGCAGAGACAGGAGGATCGCTTGAGCCCAGGAGTTTGAGGTTACCGTAAGCTAAGCTGAGGCCACGGCATTCTAGCCTGGGCAACAGAGTGAGACTCTATCTTAAAAAAATAAAATAAAATAGCCTTCACTCTAAATTCAAGGAATTGGATCTATTTCAGAAAACGACATAAAGTAACCTAGGACAGTGCTTCTTACCCCCATTTCTGAGATAACACAATGTCTCACCCACAACCATTTTCAATAATTCACTCCATTGGCCCAAACTTAGGTAACAGAATCTGCCAAACCACTGCTCGCTGATCTGTCTAAATAAAATATCTTCTTTCGCTCAATCAAGCGTGACCCTAATCTCAACCTGGGAATCAAAATGTAATGAACCTCTGTCCCAGGGAAACTCCACATAACCCTTCAGTTCTAGGGGACTTTTGGGGCACATTTTTCAGGCTTTCAATAAAAGTGCATCTCACCTTGAAGGAAGAGCCCGTGTGTGTCATCTCTGGGTACCCATAAACATTTTCAATCATTACTTCCTCCAGGAATACATATTCATCAAACACCCACTCTGTCAGGCATGGTGCCACCTGCCAGAGACCCCAGAGCAAACCTGACCCATGAACTGGCTTCTAGTTCAAGATGAAGAGAGGCAGGAAGCAGCACTGTCACCACTGTGCACGTGAGGGCTGCCTTTGGAGGGCCAGGCACAGGATAGGCGGGGAAGGGGGCCAGAATCACACATCAGGTGGGAACCAGCTTCCTGGAAGATATGACCTCATAGCTGGCACAGAATCTGCAGGGATAACCAGGAAGTCCAAGAGGAGCCACTCAGGAAGGCACGAGGAGGATGCGTGGCTGTCATCAAGACAAGAGCTTCCCAGGCTAGGAGGAAAGGGCTGTGGTGTGTAGGAGCAAGAAGGGAGAGAGGCATGATACCACAGAGGGCCTCACCGAGATGGTGCACCCCTCGTTCACTCAAGAAACAAAGTCCATGGAGTGCCAACACATCCTGAAACTTCACAATAAGCCCTGAAAATAAAACAAAAAACAAAAAAAACCACAGCACCAAATGTCTATGTGGCCCTTAGTCCTGGGTATAATCCAGTTAGAGTCAAGCATAAAGGTTTTAGAATGAATCAGAAAAATGATACAATTAAAACTTTCATTATCAAATTTGCTTTGCAGTAAAAATTTAAGAAGTTTTCGTGGTCTCTGCTTCCCTTTTCCCCAAACCCAGCCCATATGAAATAAACATTCTATATCCCCAAAACTACTTTGCAAATAACACTTGGCATGGATCTGATTAACATGCTTGAGGTATATTTGTGCAAAGTAAAATTCCATTGAGTAAAAGGTACTCGATATCTCTAGGAAAAAAAAGCAAAGAATAATAATTTCTTTCCTCTGAGTAGGAGGTAATTTCCACGCTGGACAATTTTTTAATAACGTTGGGTATGCCGTGGGATCTTCAGAAGTTCATCTAATTGTGAACCCTCTCAAGTTATAATTTTTCTTCTAGCTCTGTGAATCTTCTATCTGTTGTGCTCCTAACACCCCTGCTAATCTTACTATAGAAAAGCTTCATAATTTGAAAAAGAGAAGTTTAACAAGACATAAAGCTGATTGTTTGCACAATCAGAGCATCTAATTGAGCTATAGTATTCTAAACCATGCTTGCATGCAGGGAGATAATTTTTCCTTCATTTCCTATTTTATCAGAAAATTAACCTTCATTTAAAATACTGTGCTTCAAAACACTTTTATAGCTACATTCTCTCTGCTGCTCATAAGAATTTGAATTTTATATTTGCCATCCTGGTCTTAAACAAACTGCAGATATTTTAGGGACCAGGTGTTTATGATCAAGCAGACATCAGGATGTGACTCGTGTCCAGAGCACCACAACTGCTTACCAAGGAGACTCTCTAACCATGTCTGCTCAGATTTTTCAACCTTTGGTGAAATAATGAGGCTCTGCATTTGCATGGCAATCTTTCTGTCTGAGAACCTAAGAGCCCCACAGATATTTCATTTAATTATACAAACATTGGAAGCATTTATTAAGTATCTCTCTGCATGTGGAACTCAGCTTGGTCCCAGACAAGCCAGATTTGAATCCTGCAATGATGACACAGAGTTGGCTACAGTACAAGAGAAGTTAGGTAATTCATTTGACAAAACAGTGCGCTAAGCACTAACCACCCCTGACACATGTGTAACTTGAGTGGACCCAAGTTCATCTGGGGTCACCTTGTCTTGTAATATCCTGGAAAAAAAAATACCTAAACTGTCATTTCACAGATTGCTAATATTTCTTCCAGAAATTCAGGGCTGCATCAGAGTATTTCTGAAGACTCTGAGACAGAGAAGGGTAGAAGGGGGATACAGCTTCACATCAGGCCATCTGTTATGGGTTGAGCTCTGTCCTCAAAATAGCTATGTTTGAGTCCTGACCCCTGGTACCTGTGAATGTGACCTCATTTGGAAACAGGGTCTCTGCAGATGTAATCAAGTTACAATGAGGTTGTTAGGATGGGCTCTAAGCCAACATGATCGCTGTCCTTACAAGAGAAGGGAAATTTGGACACAGCACACAGGAGAATGCACTGGGATGACAGAGGCCAGGAGTGGACAGGTGCAGCCACAGGTGGAGAGACACCAAGGGTTGTCAGCAACATCAGAAGCTGGAAAAGACAAGGAATAATTGGGCTTTACAGACGAGAAAATGAAGTCGCCCAGAGATGACAAGATCTTACAGCGTGTGCATGGTGAGCATTGCACCCAGGTGGTCTCACGGCCACATTCTTGCCTTGAGCACTGCTCTAAAGCCCTTTATTCTCAGATGCAAGGAACTGTCTTCCTTCTGGGCAGGAAACGTAAGGTCCTTAGCTCCCCACCTCCCACAAGCAGACTCCCCCCAGAACCGTGGCCTAATCCCATAACCCCAAGGCTCCTTCACACAGTGCTCCCACAACCACCGTAGCTCTGAGAAATAGTTTGCAAAGAGCCCCTTGCATCAGAATCACTGTGAGAGCTCAACAAAAATGAATAGCCCTGGATTCCACACCCAGCCTACTGAATCTAGTTTCTGCAGGGGGGAGTTTAGGAACCCACATTTGAAAAGGACCCCAGGAACTAAAAACCATGTTTTTATTTATTTATTTATTAAATCATAGCTATGTACTTAATGCAATCATGGGGTACAATGTGGTATTTTCATACACAATTTGAAATACTCTCATAAAACGGGTTTATGTAGGCTTCATGTCATTTTCTTAGTTATTGAGTTAAGACATTCATACTCTGCTTTTATCTTTCACTTGTACCCTTGAAAGATAAACCATAGAGGTGACCCCACCAATCACCCTCCCTCCACCTATCCACCCCCTCCCTTCCCCCTCCCCATATTCTAAGGCTATAATCAGGTTATAGCTTTCCTATGAAAGGTATAAGGAGGTAAAGTCTCCATCTTTCTTTAGGGCTGGCTGCATAATATTCCATGGTGTACATATACCATAATTTATTGATCCATTCATGGATTGATGGGCATGTGGGCTTCTTCCATGACCTAGCAATTATGAATTGGGCTGCAATAAACATTCTGATACAAATATCTTTGTTATAATGTGATTTTTTGTCTTCTAGATATACACCTAAAGGAATAGGTATATAAAGGAATTGTAGGATCAAATGGCAGGTCCATTTTTAGTTCTCTAAGTGTTCTCCAGATGTCTTTCCAAAAAGAATGAATTAGTTTGCACTTCCACCAGCAGTATAGAAGTATTCCCTTTTCTCCACATCCATACCAACATCTCTGGTTTTGGGATTTTGTGATATGGGCTAATCTTACTGGAGTTAGGTGATATCTCAAAATAGTTTTGATTTGCATTTCTCTGATGACTAAGGATGGAGAACATTTTTTCATATATCTGTAGGGTATGCGCCTATCTTCTTTAGACAAGTTTCTTTTCAAGTCCCTTGCCCACCTTGAGATGGGATCACTTGTTTTTTTCTTGCTAATACCTTTGAGTTCTCTATGGATTCTGGTTATTAAACCTTTGTCAGAGACATAACCTGCGAATATCTTCTCCCATTCTGAGGGCTGTCTACTTGCTTTCCTTACCGTGTTCTTGGCTGTGCAGAAGCTTTTCAGTTTGATCAGGTCCCAGTAGTGTATTTTTGATGTTGCTTCAATTGACTAAGGGGGCTTCCTCATAATATTTTTGCCCAGGCCAATTTCTTCAAGTGTTTTCCTACACTTTCTTCTAGTATTTTTATAGTTTCATGACTTAAATTTAAATCTTTAATCCAGTGAGAGTCTATCTTAGTTAATGGTTGAAGTCTCAGCTGTGGAGAAATACCAGCAATTAAGTCACCCTGCCCCCCACAAATAACAATCGGGCAAGGAAAATCAAACCTTCCTTCAACCATATACCCAGAGTGCCACTTTGGATAGTCCTTGGGTGATTTGCCCGGTTCAAGGAGTCCAAATCAGTTGTTCTAGTCAGCACCAGTCTCAGGTGTGAGAGTTCAAAAAGTCTCTGGCAACTAGATAGGTGGGGTCTGCTGGCAACTCAGATATGACTCGCTCCAGTGCTCCGTGAAGGCAGAAGGACCCATCCAGCAAATGAATTAGTCTGAGAAGGTTGATGCCTCCTTCCCTACCTTGCACCCAGTCACTGGTAATCCCACAGGGCTATGACCCAGTTCACTCCAGTGAGCAACTGCTCCTGAGGTTTATGACTGCCTAAGTCACCAGGAGATCTGAGTCTGGCAGGGGGACCTTGGGTGTTTAATATAGGCTGGAGAAGTTCACTCAGTTCCAGCCCCGCACCTGGTTGATGTTGCTGGAAGAACAGGACAGAGCAACTTCACAGAATTTGTTTCTGTCCTGGCTAAATTCCTCTATAGGTCAGACACTGCTAGAGCTGATAAGAAACTCAGCCCTGGGCAGCAAGCAATCAGAGTTTACACTCAGGTGTCAATTCCAGCCTCTGCCCACCCACTGCCTTTGTCTCAGCTATATTAACCTGAGGGCTAGGTGCTATTATTGTCAGATAAGCAGTCTTCTGGTTCATCCCCTCCCTGTAAGTCTGTGAGCTGCTCATATTCTAGTCCCCATGCTCCACCCAGGTCAGGACCACCCTTAGGGCTTCTCTTTACTCACAAAACTTTCCAAGTCCACTCTGCCAGTGGCTGCCACTGGAGAAAATGCCCAGAACCTCTGGTTGCCCAGAGAGACAGGGCACGTCTCTGGAATGGCCTCAGGGATGTGAGCCTTTTCAGTTGCTGCTGCTGCCACTCTGCAACTCAGGATCCTGTAGCGCCCGTATGGTTCCCTCTCAACTGACCATCCTCTCCTCGCTCCTGTGCCACAGAGTCAGCACAGACCAGCACTAGCCCTTTCCCCCTCCACTCCTCTCAAGGAAATGCCCAAGAATCTAGACTTCATGGGTGACAAACCTCCAGACCTCAGGGTGAGAGTAGGGGGGGAATCCTGGGAGTTCAGAGTTGCAGGTAGAGAATATATACAGTTTTATACAGTTTTACAGTTTTATGCCTGGCAGGAGAGTGCCATGGCACCCTAGTAGGGATAGGAGGTCCAGTTTTTAGGGGGTCTCTCCCATGGGATACAGCGGGAGGATGTTTGAACTCTGCTCACTTGTTTGTATGGAGTAAACTGTGAGCCCTTTTTGTGGGTGAGGGGACTCCCATTCACTTGGTGGTGTATTTTGTACCTTTTGATTGTATTTTGGGGGTCACAGCTCAGCTCAGCTCAGCAAGGATAATGTGTGTTCTTCAATCTTTCCTCTTGGCTCAGCTCCAAACCATTGGATTACTTGCTAAACTTCTGTCCCTTAAGTCTCCTTCTGGATGGGAGCCTCTGTAGAAAGCTGGCTGCAGTCTGCCATCTTGCCTCCACCCCCCCCCCCAAAGAACCACAGTTTTAAAGCCACCAGCACAAACTTCAGCCCACCTGTAAAATAGCAGCTCTTCCCTTCCTTCCACATAAAACCCTCTCAGATGAGGGGAATGATGAGTCTTTGCAGCATCCCACTGGACCAGATCACACTGTAATCCTGTTCATTCCCATGTGGGCTCCCCTTGGACTGGCCTTGGTCTCCTGGCTAGCATCCCCTTTGCTACTGAACTTGAACTCACTGCTGATGCTGCTTCACAGTGGAGACTTCAGCAGCTGTAGCCAGAAGGAGCCACTTCCTGCCTGCTCCACTCTCCTGCTCACCCTGAGATTGGCCAGATTGCCTCTGGTGTGTAAGAAAGGACAACAGTGTCTCAAGGTGGCATAGACTCCTCAGGAAGCCCTCCTCTTTCCTAGCATGGTTTCTAAATTAACTTAATGAAATAATTCATATTCCCAAAAGCACTGGCCACTGGCCTGCTGACCTTCCTTCCTTTCCCTCCCTCTAGGGAAGAAGGAGTCAACTCCACTCTTCAAGGATTAATTGAGCTCCTACTTTGTGCCAGGCAATGTGCATAAATAAGTTGGGGACCATATCTCTGAGGAAGTCACAGACTTACAGAGAAGACAGAAGCAAAAGACAGGGGATAAATATGGACCACAAGCCATTGGAGTTCAGAGGAGGGAACTACCTGACCTTGCACGACCTAGTCAAAAAGCCCATCTCAAAGCTAGCCCAGGTGAGACACAGAAAAAAACAAACCCTTAGGTTCTTCTGCTCAGAAGCTAAGGAAATGACAACATAATTGAAATATGACAATTATGTTCCCAAACTTGTCACCATGCACTAGGTTGGCAGCACTATACAAAAAACTTGGTAAGGTTTCCTTAACCTCAGTCTATCAATGTCTCACAGCTGAGAGACATACTTCATGTGTATGGGTGGCGATGTCTTGCTGACTGGCATTCATTATTATCATTTTGTGTTTTGGAGTGCCCTGGCAAGAATGTCAGAGCTTAAATTAAAGCAAAAAAACAAGCATTTGTAAATTTCTTCTTAAACTTGGCAAGAATAGGAGTGAAATTAGGAACATATCAGTCTAAGGTTATGGGGATAATGCCATGAGGAAAACAGCTATGTACAAATGGATTAAACATTTTTCTAAAGGGAGAGAAAGTGTCACTGATGATGACAGGTTAGGGGAACCAGTAATAAGCAGAACTAATAAAACATTGCAAAAATTCATCAAACTGTACATCAAAATTGTCAGCTGACTGTGAGAAGCACAGCAGACCAAGTAAACATCAATAGAGAAACAGGAAAGCCTCAACTGAAAATTTTGGCCAACAGCTCATGGCTCTTGCATCATGACGGTGCACCAGCTTACACGGCACTGTCTGTGAGAGAGTTTTTAGCCAGTAAACAAATGACTGTATTGGAACACTCTCCCTATTCACCTGATCTGGCCCCCAATGACTTTTTTGCTTTACCTGAAGATAAAGGAAATATTGAAAAGAAGACATTTTGATGACACTTAAGACATCAAAGATAATATAACAACTCTGATGGTCATTCCAGAAAGAGTCCCAAGATGACTTTGAAGGTGGACTAGGGCTGGTCTCAGTGCATGGCTTCCTCAAGGGAACACTTCAAAGGTGCCCATAGTGATAGTCAGCAATAAGGTATATAGCACTTTTTCCAGGATGAGTTCATAAAGCTCACTGTCAGACCTCACACCTTAAGGGGCAATGTGGCATTAGCCATTATAGCAACAACTGTATTCACTTCAGGGAGTTACATGGCCTTTCCCAGCTTGAATTTTCTCATCTGCAATGTGGAAATTAAAAGAGTTTTCAAAACAAATATTGCAGGTGTAGTGCTTAGCAAAATACACAATAGGCTCTCCATAACTACATATTAGTACTGAGGGAAGTGGTGGATTTCACAAAGATAGCTCTCAAGATGGCTCTCAAAACAGAAGAAAGACTGACAGCCATAGCCTGTGCAGAGCCGGGGCAGCTCCAACCGGCCCATCCACAGTCCTCAGATGGCTCTGCTCCAGACACCTGCAAGGCAAATGCCAATCAACTTCTGCATGTCCCAGGAGAAAGAGCTTGACTGGCCAGCTTGGGGCAGAGGACAGGTCCCCAGAACATAGGCCTGAAGGTTTAGCCATCCACTTGGCAAGAACATTCCCGACAAGGAACTGACAGATCAGGCTTGGTAGAATTAGAGCCACAGGTTTCCATCCTGCACAGATAGTGGCAGGATGGAAATAAATTTGGGGTTGTCCCCTGGGCAGTGAGAAACCACTGAAGGAATGGGTGAGGAGAGGGCTGAGCACTCTTTCAGGGACCTGGGTCTGGGGTCATTCCTCAGAAGGCACCGTCAGGCCCATGGGACAACCCATCTGTTCTCAGCCCCAGTGGGAAGTCCCAGCCCACCAGGCACTCTCGTCAGCCCCAGGGGGCTTCTGTGGCCCAAGGGTGTCTGGATATAGGAATATCCATGTGGCCAGGGTCCCATCCACCTCCTTGCATAATAAAGGTCATCTCTAAATAGTTCTATTTGCTAATGTGCACACCACTATACCATGCAGAGATCCTGGAATTCAAGATACAATTTTCAATCTAGTTGGCCCCCAAATTCAGTAGAATTTGGATCTTTTCAAGTGTTTTAAAAACAATCTGTGCTAATGGCACAATGTTCCTGCTAATGCCCTTTAAGGGCCAAATTTTCAAAAATGGCAAATAAATTTGTTTGTCATTTGCATGTGTAGTTTTATGGGTGGGTATAAATACTGCAGTAGAAATAACAAGCTGAGTTTTCCTTGCAAACATTTATACTCAGGATCAGATGAGGAGTAAATTGGAACAATAGTCCTGTCTACGGGAACAGAGCAGGGCCACCCTCAATGAGAAGCACGTCAGACAGCAAGGTCAGAAAGAGCAAGGACAGAAGAGGGGTTCTCCTTATGCCTCCAGAGAAACTGGGCAGGGCTATCCACACAGCAGGACTCAGGAACACCAGATGTGACCTGTCACCTGACCCAACTGTCCCCCCTCCTCTCCTCTCTCACTGTACTCCAGGTAGGCCCCAGACTGCCCACCCTCAACATCACAAGCACCTTATGTCTGAGGCTTTCTGATCCCAGGACACCAAGTAGAGCTGCCTGCCTTTGCTCCAGGATGACCTTGTTTGGACAATGGGCTTAGATTAGACTTTAAACCTCAGTGAACTTCCATCCCATATCACCCTAGGGCTTGAGTTTGTTTCCTCCCTTAACCTCTGAGTCCCCAGGAGTCTAAATGAGACCTTCCTGCCAGCCTGAGGCCCCTCAGACTCCCACCAGCACACTAGGCCATGCCACACACACACCCCCCACCCACCCTGTGCAGATGTTCGGAAGTGTGGGGTCCAGGCAAGCAGGTGCACAGCATTCTGACTGTTCCAGACTTGAGGAGTTAATAAGGAAGACTCAAAGAAAATGGCAAAACTGAAGGCAGGGGCATGGGGCATCACATTTCTCTGTTCCCAATACATTAGTGGAGACTAGAGAGAGGGGTACAACCCCAGGGTATGCCAGGACTGCAAGCCAGAACCTTGCAGCCAGCTGGTGACTTTCTATACGGCCACACCCACACCACACTAGTCATTGCATGTTGTGACAATCACCCCACACGGTGCCCAGTTAAAGCAGGAAGCAAGAGAGAGGTCAGTATTGGAGTCTAGCTGTGTTGCTAAGGACAGGATGATGGGGACACTTGGAAAGGAAAGTAATGTAAAACCCCCAAGGCTCAAGTATCCTGTCTCTTCCCCCAGAAAAGGAGCAAGCACGACTGGAGGGGACAGCTGGCTCTGCCCCCTGCCAAGCAAGCCAAGTCAGACACCTGGCAAGGGTCAGGAGGGAGGGGTGCTCAGAGTACCTTAGTGACCACCAGCAGTCAGACCCTGCTGCCCACAGGAATGTGCCCCAGGGAAACCACAGGCTTCTGGACGTCTCAGGTCCTACATCCCAACAGGAGGCCTCCTCCCCGCCAGCCTCGCCCTGTCCTCAAACACTCGGCCTTTGGCAACATGTGAGTCGAGTCTTTATCAAGGGAAGGCACAATGTTCTTGCTAGTGCCCTTCAAGGCCACATTTTCAAAAATAGCAAACAAATTTATCCTCACCTTGAATTCTCAACCCCCCCACCTTGAAACTTGCCAGGCACACCCCCTCCCACCCTCTCCCCAGGGGCCACACTGTCCTCCGCCGGGTTCCTGCACCCAGCTGGCCAGCTCTCCTCCCTCCACAGGACCTGGGACAGAAACTCAATAAAGGCTTGCTGAATAAAACACCTATTTTATTCAAAAATAAAATAAGTTCCCCACATAAAAAATAATAAGCACGAAGACAAGACGGGCTGCTCCCTTCCCTGACTCAAGCCCATCACCCAGCAGGAGCTCAGGAAATATACGTTGACACGATAAATAAATTAATCTATTAAAATATTGATGATTTCCTAGGACTGGCAATAAAAAAAAAAAAATCTGCATGCAGCTAATTCTCATATGAACAACGTCTTGTCACCCGTAAGTGCCCTAGCTTGTTTGCGTAGTGAAGACTAGGTCTCTCTGAATGACGACACTCAGATCAGCTCACCAAGAATTACTCAGCGGAGGGCTGGATTGCAGATGAGTTTAGTTAGGAAGTTTCTGGCTTCGTGAAAGTTAGTTTCATTACTAGGAATTTTCCAGCACATTTTCTCTAGCTTTATAAAAAAGGATATGATCCAATCATGATTTGTCTCTCTCCCCACTTGCTACATTTAGCCTCAGGATTTATCAATGACATTTTCTCAAAGCAAAAAAAGACTCTTGAACCAACAGAATATCTGTTTTTGAACGGAAAAGTTTTATCTTTTTTTTTTCCTTTTTTAAAGCCATTGGTGAGTCTCTGGGAGCCTATAGGTTCTCCACCAGCTTTTCTGGGTGGTTTGGGGAAAATAGTGAATTTAGAATGTCACCTGCCTGAACTACAGATACCACTGTTCTCTGTGGCGTCTTGCCAAAGACCATTAATGAAATACAATCCAACTGTCCTAATTAGCGTGCCCTCGAGTGTGGCCATGTGGAGAGTTTGGACTGGCTTTTGGCGATGAGCTGTCCACATGAAGTTCAGGTCTTTGCTTCCAGCAGACTACGTCACTGAGGAACTGTGGCAGTGCGTCTTCTAAAGGTCAAGAGCAATGTGCTAAAGGGCACGTCGCTGCCAGCCACTGGTGCTCTGGCCAGGACCGGGCACTGGGCGCAGGTGGGCCGGGCTGGGAGGTGATGTCAGACGTTCCTACCGTGAGCTGGCTTCTGGCTCCCATGTTGCAGGCGCTGCTTCCCCGCTAAGCTTCAACTCTGAATCCTATTAAGATCTCGAATCCTGCAGGAAGCACTAATTGGGTTTTGCTGCTGACATAAAGTTCTGACCTCTTCCCCGGTGCTTAGACAAAAAGAACAAACACCTCCAAATCCATCCTAAAGCTGGTCCCACCTTGGCCCACTCAAGAAGAAATGCTTAATTTATAGTTTTGTTTGATAAATAAATAAAGCCATTCCAGGATAGCTTTCTGCATGGTGGAATTATAAAGAAAAGAATTATCACTGCATGTTTTTGGAAAACTAGACTTTTTGGCTCAGATTTCCTTTGCTACTGAAATAGTGGACACAAAGCCTCCAGAGGCAGATTTATTCAAAGGTGAAATTTTGTATGCTGACGTGAAATGAACCTTGGACGCCTTGGACATGCATTTACATCAACTGGAGGGGACTGAGGACTCATTACACTCTAAATAATATGCCTCTGAGGGCGTATTTCCCCACCCTCAGCTCAGACAGGAATGGCCATGTTAGCACAGGGGCCGGTAGGATCTTCTTCACAAGGCCCTCTGTTCTGATCTCCAAAATTACAAATCTTAATGTTTCAACATTTTAGGTTCTGCTCAACCCCAAATCAATATTGATCTCTGTGTCCTTGGCACCCAGAGCAGAGCCTGGTGCGTGGAGCAGGAACAACAAATGTTTGCCGAGTGAGTGGTCATCACCGTACCTGGCCACTTCAAATATTTATTCACTGAAATCTGCTTTCAGGCTGTGATGAGTGTCATTGTGAAAGGCAGCTTTGCTGAAGGCCTCCCGGGGACCCACACAGCTCTAGTCGTGGTGTCTCTAGACCCAGGCATGGTCTATCCCTAGGAAAATCATCATTGCTGACTTTTTAACAATGTTCTACAAAATACAGTATGTGGCGTCCACTCTCCTGCTTCATCCCTCCAGCCTCTGCTCCACCCTTCTGCCCCCTTCCCCAACTGACCGAGGTCTCCCCTTCCTACACGGCCACCACTCTCCAAGGCCAGCAGCAGCCATCAGCCACAGCGGTTCCTGCCTCGCCCACTCAGAGTTTATTGGGAAGATACAAATGAAGCAGGAAGCTCAGAGCTCAGTGCGAGAGCATCAACAGCCACTGTCCAGGGCTTCTCCCCAGGCTGACCCGGGTGGTCCCTTAGCACCCAGCCCTAACCTGAAATCCTCCATCGCACGGGGAAGTCCCAGCGGCAGTACACTTTAGAAGGCTTACAGGGGCTTCCAACGTGAAGCTTGGTTTTGGAACCCCGTGTCTGAGGCCTTGGTCCTCCATGTGGTCTCCAGACCAGCAGCCAGGTGGTCAGTCATCACGCAGTCTCGGGCCCAGCCCGAGGACCAGGGTCTTGAGCAATAGAGCAGCAGCCAGGTGGTCAGTCATCACGCAGTCAGGCCCAGCCCAGCCTTGCTCATGGAAGCGGGCATGTGATGGGGGATAGAGACCCACAGCAAGGTGTGAGGAGCCCAGACCGTTGACACCGTTGTCTGCTTCCTAGCGCTGCCCTAACAAATCACCCGCGTGCGGCTCAGCAGAGAAGTGCTGTCTCCCATTTCTGGAGGCTGAAGGTCTGTAATCAGGGTGTCACCAGGTTGGCTCTTCTGAGGGCTGTGGGAAAATCTGTCCAGGGCCTCCATCTTTGGCTTGTAGGTGGCGGGCTTCCCTTTATGCACCTATCGCTGTGTTCAAATTCTCTTTTTTTATAAGGTAAAGGATCCTATTAGATTACAGCCCACTTTAATGACCTCATTTAACTTAATTACCCTAAAGAGATCCTATCTCCAAATATAGACACATCCTAAGGTCCTGGGGGTTAGGGTTCTCACATATAAACTGAAAGGACCCAACTCAGCTATGGGGGGTGGGGAATGACCATTACCCCTCCACTCCCACCTTCCCCCTGGGCAAGGCTCCAGAGCTTCCTACAATCCCTGCAGCCACAGTGCTTTCTCTCCCAGCCTCCCAAGGAGCCGCCTCTGCCTTTTGTAAGATAGATCAGCACTCACTCCTCTGACAGCCCCCCTGACCCTGCCTGCCCCATTCCCACCCTCTGGAATCCTGCTGGACTCTGAGTGTGACTTCAGGGCAGGGCTGCGCTTCTTGCTGGGCCTCGGAGGCTGAGCCTTCCCTGGCTTTCTTTCCCTTTCACCTGGCACTGGGGAGATGTACCTCCCTAAACAATGCTGGCTATACCATGAAAGAGATACCTTAAGAATCAAAACCTAAAACCGGCATCAGAAAAGTCTCTGGTGCTTACTCCAGTTGAGGAAGAGCAGGCCGCAAGCAAGCGGTCAGTGGCGGGCACAAAGAAGACATTTCGGTGCCTTTTAGTATGGGCCATTCAGCAACCTGGGCCGCTTGTCTTAGGAACTACCTTCCTGAGAGGTAATGGGGAGGCCCTGCTGCCACCCTCCAGCATCTCTTCCTGGGCCCATGCTCCACCAGCTCTGCTCACTCCCACAGAACCCTTGCCACAACGCAGAGGTGGCCACTCAAGTCCCCTGTGTGTTTGAGGAGCACGTCCAACACACTCATGAAATCCCCAGGATGTCACAGGGGCTGTGTCCTGAGTAAGACAAGATGCCCATGTCCTCAAGCCCCAGGGGGGCACAGTCCCAGTCCAAGCACGCACTCCCCCAGCTGGCTGCTTCCTCCAGGGACGAGCATTGGGGGAGGTCTGTCCCTGTGAAGTCCACAGACAGAGGCAGTGGTTTCCCTCGGGCTCTCTTAGCAGTCATCCTGGATATTATTTTTAATATCAAAGTCCAGATTTTTTTCACCTCCCAACTCAAATCCCAAACAAGTTCTTTTTACCGGCTTGATTGCCCACCCCTCCCCTTCACATGAAGAAGAGGTGACACCACTGAGCAGCAGATATGGAAACTGTTCATTCCTAACAATGGGTGCATTTTTAAAAATTAGCATAATGGGGGAGATGAGTTGAAAGGGAAAAACTATAGCTAGTGTGGAAGGAGTTAGCAGCAGGCAGGTGGCGGGTACACATCAGGGCAGACAAACGTGGAGCTACAGCCAAGGCAATTATAATCATAATCTGGCCACAACGCCATCTGCAGAGGGTGTACAGTTTATTGAAAATTTGCTCAGAGATGTGCAAATTTCCACATCTTTCTCCCTTTCCTCCCCAAAAGTAAAACCTATCCCTGTGCAAATACAGGCTCTTACCTTCCCCTGAACGCTGCCTACTTATTTCTGACAATATTCTGGGGGAAAAAATTTTTATAGGCCAGATGACTTGACACAAACTGTGTTCTTAAAATGCACAAGGACACAGAAATTACTTTCTTCTAAATCCTTCCTCCTATGCCTTCTCTCCCTCTCTCTCTTCTTCCCAGCTGATATTACACGATGGACTATGCTCTCCAGACCTGAAACTATGCGCAAGGCATTTATGAATGTTTCAGAAGGAAGTCCGTTGTCTAATGTCATCAACTAGAATATGTGTTTGGGGGAGGACAGAGAAATGGGCAGCGAAACCTGAATTCCTTTAACATTTAAGAAAGTAGATTTACTCACTGCTCTAGAACAAATTCAGACAATTTTCTCCCAAATACGCCTCTGTCATAAGAGAGCTATTTTAGAGGTCATTGTAAGAAGGAATATGGCTGTTTTTGTCCCTTCTATCCAAGAAAATATATATTCTGCTCAGGGGAAATAAAAGCAATAATGTCGCCTCTTTTCTATGGGGAAAAGGAAGCTTCTTGTTTTTATGTTAAAGAGTTGTCAAGACGCTTATATTTTTCATAGCATTAAAGTTATTTTTTATTCCACTTAATTGTTCACTGAGATTTCAAAACCAAATCTGCCTCCTTGCCAAATATCTTTGTAATATGTACACTTCACACTGGCTTATTATAATAGGGTTTCTCATGAGAGCTAGCATTCTGGCATCTGCTTTGTTATGATATTATAACAATAATTAACATTTAGCATTTACTGTATAGGCAGCCTTTGATCCATATTTTTTTTAAATGTAATAACAATGCTTTTGCACACAGCATCTTTCATCTCCGAGCCTCAGCGTACTTGGCAGCACCATATTACAGCCCGAGATAGTTGTATTCACTCCTGAAACCTCCCAGCGCCCCATGGGGTCTAGACACAGCAGGCATATTCCTTAGGGGGAAGGAAGAGAAGAAAGGTCAAGTGCACTGCCAGGCAGCTACACGGTGGCGGCAGCACCAGGAATAGAATCTCATGCTTTCTCCTCCTCAGCCAGGGATTCCAAAGCTTCAATAGCATCTATTTTTAAAATAAATAAGATGGGGAGAGAATGAAAAGGCATTGAGCTGATTATGACAAGGATCTGGATATATCCTAAAAGTCATGCTATGTTTTCTGAGATGAACTCCTGGGGAAAAAAAAGTCCGATTAGATTACCAGATGGCCGTTCAGCGGTCAGTGGTGAGCACTCACTTTGTGCCATGTCCTGGATCCTTTTCCTTCAGAGAGGGGTTAAAGAGAGGCATGAAATGTCTCTAAGAATTCTAATTTTTGATCTCTCTAATCAGGCAAATCAGTAGACACCACAGAGCATTGTTCGTACCCTACATTCCACCGAGCAGATGGGCAGTAGGCATCAGTTTCACCATAGCTGCTGTGGGAACAGTCATCTTATCTAATCTGCGTTTCTCCTTTGGGTCCTGACCTGAACCTTCAGACATCCTTACAGGAAAAAATAAGCATATCACCAGGTTAAATTTGGGGTTATTTTGGAGACTACTTGGTCATGGTAACAAACCAAAGGAAGCCAGTTGTCTTAAATTCAGAAGGTTGTGTGGCCCTTATAGGAAAATTAATTATCTATATGGTCCATTAATGCCTAATGGGTAGAGAAAGTTTTTCATCCTATTTTCACTTCACTCCACTTTACAAAATCACAGGCAGATGGAGATCAGAGACTGGCGTGACAGGCGCAAGGCAGTGTGTGTGGTGCCAAGTAGGTGCTCAGAAAACCTCTCCAGACCACATCACAGTGAGAGCTGCAGAGTGACGTGGCTCCATGTGGGTGGAACAACATCAGTGACCACCACTGCCAACCCAGCTGCCATTGTGCTTAGACAAGCTGGATCCAACAGCCGTGTAAGGCAGGAGCTATCATCATCTCCCCCAACGTTCATAGAGTCTAAATGAGTTTTCCCAAATTACAGGGCCAGTAAGCAACAGAAACAGGGGAGCATCTGACATACCAGAGACACAGACGGAGACGGATGTGTACTGCTTCTGGGGACAACAGCCATGGCCTCCAAAACATGGTCTAGATACGATCAGTACCCATGATGGGGATCACCAGCCGTAGGAGTACTGCGGCAGTCACCACGCATCTAGCTGTATGTACCAGGCACAGCTCTAAACGCTTCAGTCCATCAGCCTTTTAACAACCCAATGAGACCAAATTATTATCCCCATTCAATGGCTAAAGAAACTCAATCCCTGAACGCAGGCAGTTAATATGCTCTTTATTCAATGGGTCCCTTTGCATAAAATCATCTGCTATCCCTCTTCCTGTCCTTTCCTCAACAAGAGGGGTGAGGAGAAGGCGATATCGCTTTGTGGGATCTGATTCCAGAGCAGAGGCAGCCCTGAAAAGAAAGGCTTACGTCCCTTCTTGCCAGTTCTCATCTGTCTCTCCCAAGTGCACAGAACACAACAGAATACACTATTCTCTGATCCTGCTCGGTGCCCCGATTTCCATCACCACTGAAACAAGAGCAGACACTTTTAGAAAATGAGTGATTCGATCAAGCACATTCCAGGCCAGCCCAGAAAGCAAGGCTTCAATTCAATGTTAAAATGAATCTAGCCCAGGTCTACATTTTTACCAACACCATATGCATCTTGCTGGGCCTGCCTCTTAGTAGGTTCTCATCCCACATGTAAATAAAAATAATAGTGCCCATCAGAGCAGATCCCTAAAAGAGAGACTTCCTCCTAACAAAACACACAGCAGAAAACCATGTCTGGCTGGCTTCCAGCGGCCCAGAGCCCGAGCGTGAACTAGAAGCCCGCATCAGTATAAGCTCTTCAGCAGAGTTCTTATCCCCGCAAAGCCCCACAGCCTGGTTTTCTAAACTGAAAACCAGAGACCGCAGTGTTGAGAAACCCAAGCAGAATTTCATTTCTTGTAACATGGGGCGGTGAGCTAAGAGAAGTTATAAATACTTTAATTTACAGAGAAATATCGGATGGCGCCTCGGCACACTGGCGCAGGCTTAGGCTGATGCTTGTTTCTTCTTAAAAAGAATATTTTGCCATGTGGGTAAGTTTGAAAAGGATTCAAATTAGACTGATGTAAGTCATTACAACTTGTCCCTATGGGACGGCATTCTCAGAGCTCATAATACCATATCTCTCCCTGGAATCTTTTTTTTTTTTGGGGGGCATCTTTATACTATTGACTTTTTACAAAAGAAACTCCTAGAATGAACAGTGTTTGGTATAAAAGTCTTTACCATAAAAGCAATGGGGGGAGAATCATGGATTGTCTAAACAAGAAACAAACGCTCCCCACATGGCAACACTGAGAGGCCCAGTCCTCAAGCACGCCGATGATTAATTTGATCAGAAGAAAATGAGGCGCACCGTAGAGTCATATGCTGGGGTGTAGGTGGTGTCCTAGAACGGGGAGTCCTGAGCGAACAAGGCAGCTAAGCGTCATGTGCTCACAGCCAAGACAACCGCACGCCAGCTCCACAAAGGTGTCAGGATTCTGTCCCCAAAACACACACCAGCTCCGCTTTCTACATACTCAGCCAACAGCACCTTCCCTGGAACCTTCCAGAGCTGCCTCTTTCTTACTGGGTTGTAGGAGTGAAATGATCATATGCATAAAGTACCCGAAATACTCACTGCGTTTCTCTGGCTGCTGAAAAATTCTAGGGGAAAATGTTCCATTTGAAGCATAATATTGCTTGTGATTCTACTCTGAATCCTTCCACGTTCCTATTTCTCTAAACTTCCTATGAGCATCAGGTAGAAACGGAGGCAGCAAATGCTAGCAAGAGGAAGACAGAGAGAGAGAGAGGGAGAGAGAGGGAGGGGAGAGAAGGAGAGAGAGGGAGAGAGGGGGAGAGAGAGAGAGAGAGCGGCGGGGTCGGCCGGTGGGCGATCTGAGGTGGGTCGTGCGGGGTAGGGGGGTAGGGCGATGGTGCGGGGGGGGCGGGGGG
>CAUYQV010112618.1:0-23702 GCA_963574575.1 Galagoides demidoff
CAGTAAAAATATATCTTTTTTTTAAAAGAATCTTTTTTTTTTTTAACATGAAATAAGTTTAAACAACACCCCCCCCCCCCCGTTTGTGCTTGTCATGGTAGTGTGCAGGATGGGAGGATGGGAAGGGCACACATTCAACAACCTGAGAACACCCATGCAGATTCCGCACTCAAGAACAGACTCAGGGGAGAATTTAAGAGAACTCTTTTTCCTCCTACTTTTTTTTTTTTTCACTTGCTTTCATTTTAAATTGAGTTTAAAAAATGCACCTTGATGATGTGCGGGCATTCTATGTTATATTTCCCTTCCCCTCTTTGAAGTTCTAGGCTCATGGATTGGCGCTTAGTAAACACTTGTCTATTGATTCATGGGTGGTGAGACTACTATTTATTTCTCCAGCTCCTGGACATAGTCCCTCAATGCTGATCCAATAAGCATTCACTGAGCACCTAGAGTCTCCTGCCCTGGAGATGATGAGGAAATAAATAACAAACAGTCCCTGCCTTCAAAGAACTCCGAGTGTAGAGTGAGACACGAGTATGTAACCCAGTGACTCTTTTTGATGCCCTGTAAAAGTTACATTGGGAATGATCCCCTTTAAAGTGGCATTTCCTTTACTTACAATCCACCACATCTCACATTGCCAGAAAAGAGCTCAGAACTTTAAAAGAGAGAGAGAGAGAGAAAGAAAAAAAGCGCAGCTGTCAGTAATGATTAACACAACGGCTAGACATGGGGTATGAGAACGGATATAGGTGGTTTTATAAGGACCATGTGGTTAAGTAGGACATGCATGGTGAACAGGCTGCAGACACTTCGCCTGACACTTCCTTTTGCAGGGGCCCATGTAAATGAGCCTCGCGTGGAAGTTTTTGCTTCCGGAGAAGGAAGATTGACTAACCCGTGGAGCTGCAGATTACTCATTTCAGTAATTATTTGCTTTTCTTGATGCAACGTATAAGAACTTGTACAAAGTGTGGCAAAGGAACTCAGGTCACCTACATTAATTTAGAACATGTCTGTTGGCTGATTTTAGAGATCGTATTTGTTAAAATTTAAAATAGAGTCAAAGTCGAAAGGTACTAGGGTTACCAGAAAAGAATCTCTGAGCAACTAAGATCTACACTTACAATCATAGGACAGTTTTGAGAAAAATGATAAAGAATGTTTTTAGGACCACACCTATGGTCCATCTTACAAGGGTACATGCGAATCTTTCTAAATGCAGAATATAAATGTCTTAACATAATAACTAAGGAAATGCCATGAAGGCTATGTTAACCAGTTTGGTGAAAATACTTCAAATTGTATATAAAATCAGCACATTGCACCCCATCACTGTATTAATGTACACAGCTATGATTTAATTAAAAAAATAAATTAATTAAATAAATAAATGGAAAAAAGAATGTTTGTAAAAATTAAACTCCCAAAATGATATTAAATTGAATTATATTCTGAATACCTAATATCAGGTCATTAAATATCTGCTTATTTTGAACCAAATTTTAGTTTATTGTATTTCGAATAAGAAGCAGCACAATTAATCCAAGTATGCCCTCAAAATATGGACACAGTTTTGCCATCTTGATGATGGCTGGTGCATGCCAGGGGGGATGAAGCCTGGAGAGCCAGGGGCAATGAAATCATGAAAGGCATTTTCCACAGTTCCTTTGGGAATTAAATATTTTCCTTTGCAAAGAGTAGTCCAAAGCCTGGGAAGAAGTGGTAGTCATTTGGTGCAAGGCCCGGTGAACACAGCAGATGACAGCATTTCCAAGCCCAGCCTCTGTAGTTTGAGCAGCATTCTTCGTGCTACAGTGATGTCTTGCAAGAGGAATCCTATTGCTATTGATTAATCCCAGTTGCACATCACAAGTATTCCTAGCATTTCATCCATGTGGTTGCAGGAGACATCCTTTCTAATCAACTGACAAGGTTTCATGAAGTTGTGGTTGTTAATACCAGTGCTGGACCACCAAACAGATACCATTAGCTTTTTTTCTATTTTTCTTTTTTGAGACAGAGTCTCCCCCTATTGCCCACACTACAGTGCTGTGGTGTCAGCTTAGCTCACAACAGCCTCAAACTCCTGGGTTCAAGTGATCCTCCTGCCTCAGCCTCCTGAGTATCTGGGACCATAGGTGCTCACCACAATGCCCAGCTAATTTTTTTGATTTTTGGTAGAGAAAGGGTCTCACTCTTGCTGAGGGTGGTCTTGAACTTCTGAACTCATTGGATCCTCCCTCTTTGGCCTCCCAGAGTACTAGGAGTATAGGCGTGAGTCACTGTGTCCAGCCTCCATTAGCTTTTTTTGGTAACTATTCAATTTTGGACTGTGTTCTGGCACTTTGTCTTTATCCAACCATTGTGCCAAATGCTTGTGATTGTCAAAAAGGATCTATTTTTCATCACAGGTGACAATACAGTGTAGAAATGGTTTGCCTTTGGCTCGGCGCCTGTGGCTCAAGTGGCTAAGGCACCAGCCACATACACCTAAGGTGGCGGGTTCGAATCCAGCCCAGACCTGCCAAACAACAATGACGGCTACAACCAAAAAAAAAAAAATAGCCGGGCGTTGTGGCGGGCGCCTGTGGTCCCAGCTACTTGGGAGGCGGAGGCAGGAGACTTGCTTGAGCCCAGGAGTTGGAGGTTGCTGTGAGCTGTGAAGCCATAGCACTCTACCCAGGGGGACAGCTTGGGGCTCTGTCTCAAAAAAAAAAAAAAAAAAAAAAGAAAGAAAGAAATGGTTTGCCTTTATGTTGAGAAAGTCAAGAAAGGCAAAGATGATTTATCTTTTGATACTCATTTAATAATTCATGCAGAAATCCATCTATCCAGCTCCTTTACCTCGCTGATTTGTTCAAAATTAATATTATTGGGATAGTAATGTCAACCCTTGCGGCTAATTTGTGTGAGGTCCAGATGGATTCACAAATTACATTATCACAAGATAATGTAATTTCGCTTATATTATCTTCCTTGTCTCAGGTCACCCACATGGCGTATTTTCAAGATTAAAACCACCAAAACTGAACTTCTCAAATCATTGATATACTGTGCATTCATCAGCCACTTCCTTCCCAAATACTTCATTGATGTTTTCAGCCATCTATACTTCATGGGTTCCACGATGGAACTTACATTCAAAAATAACATGAATTTTTTTTTACCTATCCATGGTTTCACAAAAATTGCTCTAAAAAAATTTGGCCCAGGTACAGTGGCTCATGCCTGTAACTCTAGCATTCTGGGAGGCCGAGATAGGAGAATTCCTTGAGATCATGACTTTGTGACCAGCCTGAGCCAGAGCTAGATCCCATCTCTACTAAAAATAGAAAAAAGAAATTAGCCAAGTGTTGGGGTGGGCGCCTATAGTCCCAGCTACTTGGGAGGCTGAGGCAGGAGGATCACTTGAACCCAGGAGTTTAATGTTGCTGTGAGCTAGGATGATGCCATGGCACACTAGCCTGGGACAACAGAGTGAAACTCTGTCGAAAAGAAAGAAAGAATTGAAAGATAATCACAAGCCAAAATTGCATTTGAGATAATGAGGATGTACCTTCACAATTAAGAACAACAACAAAACTCAGAAAAAAAAAGAAGTGTTAAAGCAAAATGCCAGAGATATCAACTGTCAGACTTAGGACATAAGGAAATTAATTGGACATTTCATACTTAATAGCCTAATATTTGCATAGTACTGTTTTAGATGCCATAGAAATGAAAAGATAAATAAGGTATGCTTCTGATCCTTAAGGAAGGTGCAATCCAACTGGGGAAGTAACTTTTAGGCACATAATAAAAAGAATTAACACAACAAGACAGCACACTCCACGTAGCGAAATGACCAGTGCTGCTATTCAGAGATAAGTGTGGGGTTAGATAATAGCAACCGTGAGTTAGAGCAATCCAGAAAGAAATTGTACTTGATGTGAGCCTTGGAGAAGAGAAGAATTTGGATAAAATGGAAGGGTAAGGGGTGTTATACAAGGAAGGAAGGAGAGTGGAGCAAAAGCACAAGTGTAGGAACAATTCAGGGAAGTTGAGGAAGCAGGGATCAGACTCACTTGGCTGTAGCAGAGGCACCCTGGGAGGAAAGTGAGGATTAGGGCTGCGAACGCAGGTGAAATCAGTCTCCCGAGAGGATCGATGCAAGGCCAAGGAGTTCAGGTAATGTTCAGCCACTGGATGTTTTCCATTCTTGAGTTATGTGATAAACCTGGAGGCTGTGGGAGGGGAAAAGACCAGGAGTCGTTGGTAGGAGAGAGATGAAATTTCCCTTTAGGCCAATAACTTGGCATTTCTTCAAATGCACATGAGCAACTAAGGAACTGAATGTTCCTTAATTCGCCACATTCAATATTTATTGAGTGTAAACCTTGAAAAAATTAATTTTCTAAGAGTATAGATTATACTCCACTTTATGTTAAAAATAGATGCATTATGTTCGTGGACTGTAACATTTCACTCTCTGGAATTTTCTGATTTTCAAGTTAGGAATTGTTTCCCACTTTTCAAAATTCATGTTTTCCTCCTATTTCCTCCTGTGATTTCTCAAAACATTCCACTTTTTGGCATGGATTTGGAAATGTAGATAAGCATTTCCCCCCAGTAAATAGTGCTCTGTCATGCATTATTCATTTTCAGAATTTTAGCAAACTGAGCTGCCGACCCAGTGAGTCCCAGCCTGACGATGATTCTAAGCTGACTGGTTTCAGGGTTGGGGGCGGCCTTCTGTGCTCTGTGCAACTTTCATATATGTGTCATCAAACACCTAAACCAAGATGGGTCACTGTCAACAAGGATTGTGTTCGTTTTCATTTTCCTGTTACCAGACGAAGGGGTGCAGTTAACTGTCACTGTCAGCGGATAGGCAGAGACGGGATAGATCCACTGAGCTTTATTGCCAGAGAGCAGCGAGAAGAGCCTCTCAAATCTGTTCTGCCTCAGTTATCATTCTAACAGTTTTTGTAACGGGATACAGGGAGACAAATCTAGAAAATTTTAACTTTATCTAAAAGAACCATCAAACCATATAAAAGTAGACTTTACTCTAACAAGGTAACAATATTTAAACAACATAAAAGTAGCTTTTATTCTAACTATGTAACAATACTTATGGTTTTAAGTGTTACTATCTCCCCTAAAGTCCTTTGGGATTAACGTGCTCACAATCATGGCAAACCTTAACCAGATAATCATGGGCAGTGTGGGGGGAAATAATGTTGACTGAGCAAACTAGGTCAGCTGTGCTGCTTCAACTGAGCTTCTGAGGCTCTACCTTGTAGGCTGTTCTTGGGTACTGCCTCCTTTGGCTGGAGTAAGACCGACATTCGTCAGGCCAACTTTGACAAAGGTATAGTGACCTGGCTCTTCATTTAAATTTATTAGGTAGACAGAATAACATCACCTAGATAGGTAGCCCCAGTGGCTATCTGGCTTGCCCATCTCCTCGCCTGAATCAAATTAAGGCCAATCACACTTTCCCTCTGAATAATTCAGTTTAACAGAGTCACTTTTAAAGCTCTGAAATGGTTGCATATACCCCATCAGAAGCTAGGGTAGGCCGTGAAACAGAGCTCATGTTTGTGCAATCACATTCCACAGGGTGACCCAAAGTTAAGGTCCAATCTGAGGGTGCCCTGCCTTCTCTGACCTGCCCTGAATTTTGCAGGTTGGCTCTGTGGGGACCTCTGCAGTTCTTACACTCAGGTTCCAAAAAGGCAGGAAAATTGCAGACTCATCTTTCTTGCATCCAATGTTAAATCACATGATTTTATGACATAACCCACAGCACGTTTACATGTATTAGCTGTAAAGTTCTTTTACATAGGATGTCTGAAGAAAAATTAAATCTATAAGTAATGAAGTAACATGCTTTGTGCAATTGATTTGCAACTTTTAAAAAAGTATTTAGGCTACTTGAATGAATCCAAAAGACCCTGGAAGACACATCCATTTCAGGCCCGTGGCCAAAGAAGACATTAAAAAAAAAAAAATACAGCTTACAACACAAAACTTTAAACAGAAAGACTAACACGGATATTTTCATGAAGGATTTTACTTGAGCCCATAAAATATACAAGCATTATCATAATTGGAAAGTACAGTTCTCCAAAAGATCTTAAAAAAACAGTGTATAAAACTATTGTAAGTTTCAAAATGGATCACATATGTATATTATATGACAGAATAGTGTCACAAACAAGACAAAATTCCATCCAAATGCTCTGTCAGCTGAGGGGAAAAAATTGGTGGTGTCATTGTCCCATGCCAGAGATGAATGAGTAAACCCACACCACCACCGAAAGTCCCTGACTGGGGAGAATCAGTCCCTGAGAAGTAGCTCTCTGAGCCTGCATTACAACAGAAATACTAATTTTCATTGAGCCTGCTCTGCAATTGTTATACTTTTCTCTCAATCCAAAGATTAAATTTCATCAGCATCATTCCCTGTGGGAGAAGGTATGCTGTTTCTCTCTAGAAAGAGATTTCCACGACCACTGCTCCCTGAGAGTCTATAATGAAGCCTCCTGTTAGCAGCATACAAATACAGTCTTTAAAAGAATTACAGGCTGAGCATCCTTAATTTAAATATCTGAAATCAAAAATGCTCCCAAATCCAAGATTTCTGAGCACTGACATGAGGTCACAAGTGGAAAATTTCATACCTGATCTCATGTAACAGGTCACTGTTGAAGCACAAACACACAACCTATAGTTTATTCAGCTTCCCCAAGGTAACCCCCCCCCCAGGCCCTTTATGTGCGATAGTCTTTTCTACACATTCCCAAGTTCCCTCGTATAAGCACACTGAGAAATGGTAATCAAATCAAAACTTTGTTTTGTACAAAAAAATTATTAAAAATGTTACATAAAATTACCTTCAAGCCATATGTATACAGGACAGATGAAATATAAATAATCTCATATTTAAACTTGGGTTGAATCATCCCTCAATAGTTCATTATGTATATGCAAATGTTGCAAAAATCTCTAACTATCTGAAATCTGAAATACTTCTTGTCCCAAGCATTTTTGATAGGAGCTATTCAATCTGTGTGTGTGTGTGTGTGTGTGTGTGTGTGTGTATGGATGTATATATGTATATACATGTGTGTACATATACAGGTGTATATGTATATATTTTTCCAAGACAGTTCAAAATATATGTAATTTGTGAGACAATAATTATGACATTTGTCCATTAAATCTACAGAAACACAGGTATCCTGCTATAGTAGGTTTGATTACCACGTATAAAGAACACACTAGAGAACACGTGCAAAATTGGGAGTGAAAAGGCACATGGACCCTGCTGCTTACTACCTGTGACACCTGGAAGGAGACACTTTGATTTCTTTTTCTTTTTTGAGACACAGTCTCACTATGTTGCCCTTGGTAGAGTGTCATGGCATCACAGCTCAGAGCAACCTCAAACTCTTGGGCTTAAGCGATTCTCTTGCCTCAGCCTTCCAAGTAGCTGGGACTACAGGTGCCTGCCACAACACCCGGCTATTTTTGTTGTTGTTGTCATTGCAGTTGTCATTGTTGTTTAGTTGGCCTGGGCCAGGCTCAAACCTGACAGCTCCAGTGTATGTGGCCAGCCCCGTAACCACTGAGCTACGGGCGCCAAGCTCACACTTAGCTATATCTCAGCAATTTCATCTGCCCCTTAAGGACAATGGTATCTACCCTGCCATACAGTAACCAAATACCATCATCTAGCATGTTATTATTTGTTTAGTAAGATAGACTATAAAACAGCAGGAATTTTTAAAGCCTTTATTGTTTTGTCATAATCCATGTTTAAAAAAAATTCTATCCATGGGGACACGGGGATTTCTATGTGGATCATGCCTTCCTTTAGAGATTCAGTGTTTGCCAAAACGTATAAAATACTAGGAATGGAATCAGACACAGAGTACACATTGGAGTTAAATGGACAAAGTCCCTGCCTACAGGGAAATAGTGAATAGACGAGAAATGAATGTGTGTGCCTAGTTATGTAAATGTTTTTACAAATTTTACAGAATAAAAGCTGAGTGTGTGGGGGGAAAGGTCTACTTAAAGGGTTTAGAGAAGTTAAGCAAAGTGTCTGAGAAAGTAACACTTAAGTTAATATTGGCATGATAGGAAAGAGTGAATCAAGCCAACGGGGGTGAGGGGAGAGGTGTGTTAAGATAAGTGAATGGGGCTCGGTGCCTGTGGCTCAATTGGCTAAGGCGCCAGCCACGTACACCTAAGGTGGCGGGTTCGAATCCCCAGCCCGGGCCTGCCAAACAACAATGATAGCTGCAACCAAAAAATGACCGGGCGTTGTGGCAGGCGCCTGTGGTCCCAGCTACTTGGGAGGTGGAGGCAGGAGACTCGCTTGAGCCCAGGAGTTGGAGGTTGCTATAAGCTCTGATGCCATGGCACTCTACCCAGGTGGATAGCTTGAGGCTCCGTCTCAAAAAGAAAAAAAAAAAAAAAGATAAGTGAATGGGCGTCTGGGCACTGGGGAATATTTCTAAATAAGATTCAACCGCATGCCCAACCAATTCAGCCAGTAGTTATTACACTTAACTACATACTTAAATTATACTTCCTAATTTTCTTTATTCCCTGAACATCAATAATTTCTCAATATATATTTTTTAATTCTTCTACTGATTCTAGTATTTTTCAAAGTATAGCCATGATGCCCAGAGAAAATTAACCAAAAAAAAAATATTATTGATTATTCTGAGGCCCCACTCTGGAATTACTAAATCACAGTATCTTGTGTTTGCCAGAAAGTCAAGAATGCCATTTTCTCTCATCCTTATCTGTTAAGGCACCATGACTTGTTTTGTTTGCCTTTTTTTTTTTTTTTTTAATAGCTGGGGAATCACTGAGGGTACAAAGATCCAGGTTACACAGCTTGCATTTGTCAGGTAAAGTCCCTCCTATAATTGTGTCCCGCCATAATTACTTGGTTCCTGCCACTGGTTCACAATAGTGTGCTCAGAACCAGCATCTTTGTTGTGCTCTCGTCTGGTGAGCTGGGTCTGTGTCTATCACAACCTCCCTGCACGCTAGGGTGGGAGGAATAAAGGCTTTGAATTCAGAAATTTAGTATCTGTATGCCTCCCAATTTAGAATATGTATCATTCCCATACACTGTATCAACTCCTTCATCATTTAGTTTCTGTGTGTTTTCATATATTTTATATATATATTAACAAAATTACTTAAATACCACTGGTTTTCAAGTTTTCTTCTCCTTAGTGTCATTAGTAACATATATTTAATGAACATGTTAAAAATATTAACTGAGAAAAATTGTAAAGAAGGCCTTGTCTCCAGGGCTGGGTGCAGAGTAAGTGCTCAAAATGCCACCTGAGTTGATTAAATAGGAATGACCAGGATTCTCCGGCATTGACACTAATGCTCACAGTAGTGGTGCCATTTCCATCATTTATTGAAAAGAGTTCTCATTTCTCAAAAATTACAGCCAAAAAACTGGATGGTTTTCTTCTGCCTTCAGGACCTTGAAAAGTCCCAGAGAAACATCATATGAAGTAGAAGTTCTGAAAGCCACGTTAAATGTTCCAGCAAGTACCAACTAAAATATAGACTTTTCCCAATTCCTCCTTTTTCTATGTTCCAGGAAACTAGTTAAAATGTGCTGGTAAAAAGTGCGGCTTCCCCTAACGCAACCTCGCTGACCTTCTGCCCTTTCAAAAGGTGTTTCTCTCTTCAGTCTCTGAAGAACTGTAATGTTTAATTTTTGCCATTGACTAACAAGTGACTGCGTAGGTGTGCCAGTAAGGGAAATATTGGGAAAGAAGAAGAAAACTTTCCCTAGGAAATACTCTTTGCATCACTAATTTACCTAGAACACTTGACAGCACTTATGGGCCAGTGTACCTCTGCTTAGAAAAATCAGGACTTATGAAACATTAAGATCTCAGGCATGAAACACATAGTTGAAGCAGGATTGGCAAGTGGCAAGACATTATTAAGACATTACTAAGGAAAGATAAACTGAATTTTGTTTTCAAAAAGTTGCCTTACAATTTCTAACAAACACATCCCAGAGAGTGAGCAGTCAGATAAGTCTGAAGGCATAATAAAGAGTGGACAGTTTACATCCTCAACTTTGAGCAAGGACCAAGAAGCAGCCCACACATACTGTTAAAAAAAGAAATTAAGAAAAGGCTTTCTGCAAAGAGTAAATTGCTGTAACTTAGATGGCCATAGCATTTTGACTATTGAGAAAGACAGAGTAATATTAGCAGACAAGGGAGAATGGAGAGGATAAAAGAAAAGGATCTTTTAGAGACTTAAGCATGTTACCACACCTTGCTAATGACTTTCTGAGGACCCTCATGCTTCACATCCCAGGGATTAATTATAGTATTACTCCTTTTTTTTTTTTTTAACCTGGCAGTCACATGTAACACACACAGATCCCCTCCTTATCAAAGTATCTTCTTTGTTCACTTGGTTCCAAGAGATGTCTCTCTGTAGCTCTTCTCTCCCAACCTGTCCCATCTTCTCTGCTGGAGCCTCCCTTTCTTCCCAGTCTTTACATATTAAAGTTCTCTTCTCTCTCCACATCCTAGGTGGTCCCATTTAAGTGCTGATGGCCCCAAGTTCATTACTTTTAGCCCTCACCTCTCTCCTAAAATCCAGACTCCTGTATCCAACTCCCTGTTCAGTATTTCGCCTTGAATACCCAGTAGGCTTTGCAGATTTAATATTTTTCAAACTGAACTCTTGATTCCCATCCACCTATCCAAACCTATTCCCGCTCTCACAGCCTGTACCTTGTCACTTAGTGCTACGATTATTCACTTGTTACTCTGCCCTAAAGTCACCCTTGACTCCTTCTTTTTCCCATACACTGTATCAACTCCTTTAGCAAACCCTGGCATTCTATTACTGTGAATCTGATGGTCTATTACCAATTCGCCTTTGTCTGATGTCCTAGCTGTAGACCAGGCACCATCAGCTTCCCCCTGGATTCCTGCCACAGCCTCCTACCTGGTCTCTCTGGTCTCTCTTCTGTTTTTACAACCCTGTCTCCCAATACTATATTCTTCAAAGCAAACAGGGACTTTTAAAAAATATATGAATAAAACGCCATGATTTTTCATCTTAGAAATATCCAGTGAGTTCCCATCTTACTCAGAATAAAGCCCAAACTCCTTCAGTTAATCTACAAAATCCTCCCTTGTCTGGCCCTAATAACCACTGATTCTTTAACCTACCATTTTTTCCATGACCAGGTATTACTTTATCATCTCCTGCCCCAGGACCTTTGTGCCTGCTGTTCTTGTCATCCAGGAAGTACTTCCCTAAGATATTGCCATGACCTACATTGAGACTTCTCTTGGGTTCAAATGTCCCCTCTTCCAAGAGGCTTTCTCTATTCCCCTTCTCTCTGTCACTCTCTGGCATTGTCCCACTTCTCTTTTCTTTCTCTCTCCAGGCTCATATGTCATGGTCAGGCATTATATCTTTTGTTCATCTATTTGTTTATCGTATTCACCATCATGCCCACTAGAACATACATTTCACAAGGCCAGAGATTTGAAGTATTGTTTTGTCTGCTACGCTGTCAGTGTCCAGAGCAGTGATTTTCAACCAGTGTGGGGCAGCACCCTGGTGAGCCACGAGAGGGTCTTAGGCATGCTGAGAAATATTTTAAAGATCATTAATTATTTTTGAAACAAGTTCAAAGCACAGTAAGCATACTCTTTGGTTTTTTACTCTTTTTTATTAACATAATTTAAGTGTGCCTTGGAAATTTAACTATAGGTTTAAGTGTGCCATGAGGTAAAAAAAGATTGAAAAACAGTGCTGTAGAGCAATTCCTGAAACAAAACGGGCATTAATAAATAACTTTGAATAAACTAAACTGTTAATTTTATAAGTGATTTTTTTTTAGCAAACTACAAGTGACTTATAATATAGATTTAGTCAATTTCAATGAATTCTGTGGCTCAAAGGAGTAGGGTGCTGGCCCCATATGCTAGAGGTGGTGGGTTCAAACCCAGTCCTGGCCAAAAACTGTAAAAAAAAAATTTTGTTTCAATCAATTCTCTTGATTCACACAGCATTCAGTTGCATTTCTACTGACCTGGCTGACACCAAAGGCAAAGTTCTGATGCCCACGTCTGTCTGTACGATGAACATATCACGTGCATCTGGATACAAGTGTAACTTTCAGAAATAATAACTAAACTTGGACACTGACAAGTTCATGCTGGTCTGTACAGTTAATAAAGTTAATAAAATAATATTGATAAATCTGAAGATACATAGAGTCAAGAGATTAATACTCCAAACAATACAAAGAAACCACACCAATTTTAAACAAATGATTACTCCTCATGAGGTAATCAGCCTGAGATCACGAAACCATGGCAGGAAAAAATCAAATCCAAATCACTGGATTCACCTTCACGTGACCATCCCACGCGGTTTCCACAGACAACTGAGAAACTTCCGTGGTCATTTCCTGTCTTCCCTCTAGACTTTCCAGAGCTGGCAGGAGGTCTGCTTGCTAAACCGTTCAGCAATAAGTCCAAGAAAAATCAGTATGGGTGGGGGCTGGAGGTTCACTGAATGAATAACGTAATAAACCCAGGCTTCCTCATACATCTTAAATAACGTATAAGTGTCCTAAAGGAAGTTATCCCTCTGAATTTCAAGGTAAGCCTCTTCCTGGGGTCCAGGAACTAAAAGATTTTTCAGCATTAAACAAGAGGTCTATGCCATTTACTTCTGGCTAAGGATCAGGAGAGTCACCTGTGAAGTTAAATGCTCAGATTCCATGACAAAATGTTAGGGATTTTTTAGGAATAGTTCCCTTCTCTTGAGGAGCTTCAAATGTGTTTAAAAACTCGGCATATGCACAGAGATGCAGGCATACCCACGTATCCACACATGAAATGTGTGAGACACAGGAGAACTCCCATAAATCACAGGAGATTATAAGAGGTATAAGCAACATGTGTGCATTCCCCTAAGTTTTTTTTTTTTCTTTTTGCTGATTTATCATTTTTATGTTTTAGAAAGAATAATTAATATGTCTGGAAAATTAGAGTATTTGCACAATTTGGGAAGATTCAATCATGGAAAAGCAGTCTGTGAGGAGACCTCAGGTGCTTACTACTCTTTTCTTAATCTTTCACTTATATTCCATACCCTGAATGACAGCAGAGTCAGAACAGCCACCTCCTCTTCCTCATGGGACCTGTGGTGGCCAGGACCAAAGAGCTGCCACTGGCCTATGCAAACTCTTAGAGCTGAAAATAACTAGTAGAAGCCAAAGGCCACACATTATGGCTATGGAGCATGCCAGAGAGAAGCAAATAATTGGAAAAAAGACAAGAATGAAGTTAGACGGGAGAGCAGTAGGAAAATTCTATGCAGATGTGAGTAAAAGGTTTATGTATACTCCAAAATAGTCCTTCATTTAAAAAAAAAAAAAAACCTACACATAGCACCTTGGTGCCAGCCACAGTGGGTTTGAGCCCAGCTTGGGCCTGCAAGAACAACAATGACAACTGCAACCAAAAAATAGCCAGGTGTTGTGGCAGGCACTTGTCATCCTAGCTACTCGGGAGGCTGAGGCAAGAGAATTGCTTGAGCCCAGGAGTTGGAGGTTGCTTTGAGCTGTGACACCATAGCACTGTACCCAGGGTGACATGGTGAGACTCTGTCTGAAAAAAAAAAAAACAACAAAAAACCCTAAAAGTAATTTTGTCTGACTAAATCTCACTTTTTATCTGACCTAGCTACTCTCAGCAGTTTAAACTAAGATACATAAGTTTTACCTTCAGTATTGAAGGTTTAAATTGTAGATACACTCAATTAAATATGTAAAAAAAATAGTCATTAGACAAATATTTATTGAGCATCTAATATCTGGCAGGTACTGTTCTGGGCACCAGGAAACAGACAAAATAGCAAAAACAACCTCTGTGGAGGTTAGGTTCTATTGTGAGGAGACAGATAATGAAGAAGACAACAAGTAAAGGTACAGGATGTTAGATGGTTATAATTTCTGTGAGTAAAAATAAAACAGATAAGGAGCATAAAGTGTTTTAAGGGGTTGACATTTAAATATGATGGTCATAGAAACCTTTACCAACAAGCTGAGATTTGAATGAAATCTAAAAGAAGTAAGGAAGCAAGTCATCTAGATATTCAAGGACTATGTCTCCAGTGTCACAATTTGTGCAAAAGAATGAGCCTTGCATGGTCAAGGATGATTGAAAGTGGAGTGAAACACAAAAAGGAGAGAAAGTCAGAGAAATCACAGGTCAGATGCTCAAGCCTTGTGGGACTTGGGCTTTGCTCTGGGTAAAATGTATGTCAATGGAATATCCTGAGCAGAGAAAGGAGTGATCACCTCTTCTCATTTTTAAGAATAACTCTGGCTGCTATATTGAGAGTAGACTAAAGGTGCGAGATGGAATGGAAAATTTAAAAAGGAAGATAAGCTAAGACATCATTGCTACAATCCAAGCAAAGAATAATCAGTCTTAGACATGAGTCTTAGACACTAGTCTTAAAGCAGGTTAGTAGCAGCGGAAGTCATAAGAAAAAATCAGATTCTCTGAATATATTTTAAAGACAAAGCTAGCAGGATGTAACACAGACTAGACATGAGAAGCATTAAGATTAACAATAAAGATTGTGGCCTGAGCAGTTGGAAAAATGGAATTCCATGAAGACTGGAAAGAATTTGGCAGGAGCAAGTTAAGCGTGATGAGAAATACAGATATTCTAATTTTAGAGAACAATTAACCATGGAAGTGAGATGGTTGAATCTTTGTTTACAAGGAGAGATTCAGATAGAGATATAAATTCAGATAGAGATATAAATGTAGGGGATTTTCAGCATACAAATGGTATCAAAACCATAAGAACAGAAGCTCACTCAGTAATGTAAGGAGCACAGAAGGGAGATCTGAGGGCTGAGCCTTGGGCCACTCCAAAATTAAGAAGTCAGAAGATGAAGATGAACCACGAATGGAAAATAAAAAAGAATGACCGGTGAAGTAAAAGAAAAATCAGGTTTCTCCTGGAAGACGAGAATGTTTCAAGGAGGAAGTCATAATCAATGATATTGGATTCTACTCAGAGGTCAGGTAAGAGGGGTTTGAGCAAAGGTCTTGGTTGTTGTAGTGACAGAAGTTCTTAGTGACATAGACAAGGGAAGTTTCTGTGGAATGTGGAAAGCAAAAGCTTGATTCAGGATAAAATGGATCTATTTTATTTTATATGGGAGAAAGTGAACATAATTGACTCTTCTATGGAGATTTAGTATAAAGAAAAGAGGGAAAATGGGCAGCAGCTGAAAGGGGGTAATGAAATCAAGAGATTGCACTTTTTTTTTTTTTTAACCAGAAAAGACATAGTATATTTACATGCTGGTGGAAAGATCATGCTAGCTAGGGGAAAATTCTGGAGAGAGATCTGCTGGAGTGACTTCCTTCTGAAGGGAAGGAGTTTTCCCTGGACTCCGGCAGGGACAATTCATCCATAGGAACAAGACAGGAAGTAGAATATGGGGGCACCGAAGCCAGAGACTGGGTAGAGGAGGGAGTGGAGTTTGCCGAAATTCTCCCCTAATTGTCTCTATCTTCTCAGTAAAACGAGAAATGAGATCACACCTGATAGTAAACAGTCAAAAACTAAGACTCAACATAATTCAAGGGAAAAACAGAAGTAATATCCAGAGAGAAACAGCTGAAACATGCTGATAACCTGGCATATTTTTACAGACAAACTTCTGTACACGGGCTCTAGAGAGGGCAAGATATGCTGACACACAGACAGCTGAGATCTGCAGCATAACCCGTGAAGAGCCGAGAGAGCCACGTCCTCCGAGGCTGATGGAGAGGAAATGAAAGTCAGCACCACTCAGCCAGATCTGAGTCTTGACTTCTGCCTCCAGTGCTGACCAGACTCAGCCACTAGACAAATAGGTTTCGGTTTTACTAACCAAAGAGTTCTTTGTGTACTGAAAGTATTTTATTTTTATGTTAGCAAAGAATGGGGAGGTAAATATTTGATGTGTGCTTCTAATCTGAATCCCAGCTCACAGAAGTATTCCTCCCAATGTTTCAGAGACACTGGCATCCCTCCTACAAAACATTTCATATTTCAGAATTGACATAACATATTTACCTAATGTTGACTATGGTTATATAAGCTGAATGTTCTCATATTTTAGTGGCGTTTAGATCTTTATGTGTTAATTTTTGAGTTCAAGCGAAACACTTATCATAAGGACACAAGAAAATGATAAGCTATGAATGAACTGAGTCACATCCTGTAATGAAGCTGTATGCAGCATGTTACTTCTGTATTATAGATGATTAACCAGAGAGGATATCAACCTCCAAGGTTTATTCATTCATTCAGGATTTATCAAGACCTACTGTGTATCAAGCACGTAGCATACAGCAATGAATAATACAGTTCCTTGCCTGCATGAGGTTTATTATATTTAAGAGGAAAAAATAAAAATAATACACAACGAACATAATAAATAAGAAAAGTCTCAATCTGTAAGGAGGTCGTAAATACAACAATATCATCAGAGGAGGGAAATGAGGAGACAGGTTGCAAGATGAGGAGTGTGGTCAAAGTCAGTCTCATTGAAAAGCTAACATTAGAGTAAAAGCTTGAAAAAGATACAGGTATGAGTCATACAAGTCTTCTCTCTGGGGAAGAGAGAGCCAGGTAAAGGGAATAGCAGGTGCAAAGGCTCTGAGGAGGGAGAGAACCGAGAATGTCTGCAGCTGTATGAGGAGGTCAGCTTAAGGGGGGTGGTGAGGAGGCAGGTCCGATTTGCAAGGTCTAGTGCAAAATAAAAATATGGGCCCTTGTCCAAATTTATTATGAATTTTAAGAAAACTACAGCAGACCCTTAAACTATGCATGGGGATCCTCTGAGCACAGAGCCCTCTGTCACCGCACAGGTCACACACCCACAAAGGAGGCCATGGTAGGAAAGAAGTCGAGTCCCACAGGTAAGGAGGCAGGGAACATATGTCGGAGGGCCCTTTGTAAAATCCTCCTCTAGGACATATGAAACATCACTGGAGGATTTCACATAATTTAACATATAGGACCTGTGTTGAAAATAGTTCAGGGGCTTAACTGGAAGCAGGAGACCACTTAGGAGGCTATTGCAGTAATCTGGGTGAGAGATGATAGTGGCTTGGTCCAAGGAGTGAGAAGTTCCAGACTCTGGAACTCACCAGATTGATTGGTGATCAATTTTATGTAGGAAATCAGAGAAATTTCGAGAAGAATGAAAAAATGGCTGCAAGGTTTTTTGGGTGGAGGAACAGAAAAACTGAAGTCATCACAAACTTAGACAAGGAAGCGTGGGAGAGGGTGAGAATTGGGAGGCAGAAGGGGAAGATCAATTCTCAATACCCAAGTTTGAGACAGTGAGTTGGCACATGAGTCTGGCGTCCAGGGGAGGGCTCAGAGCGGAGATGTACATTTGAAAGTAATCAGAAAAGCCTTAATTCTTTAATGCTCCTAAAAGTAAAGGTCTCAACTGCTCTAGATCCTTCAAAAGTTCTAGGATCATCAAAATTCTTTCTACAGCACATTGCTGCTGACTAATGACATCTATACTGAATATTTACTTCTGACTCCACTCCTCTTTTATTAAAAAGTCTTTTATTTTGTCTTTTCTCATTTAATAGCTTGCCTTGTCTGAAACAAAACATCAAGCAATTTGAAACATGATAAAAAAGAGGTTTGAGAAAACTGTTTCTAAATATCATAATTCTTTTTCTCCACCAGCACTAGACTTTTCTATTTTATTTTGGAACAGGCTATTTATTTTTTATAATCTCTAGAATGATCTTTCCGTTACATAAAGGTAAAGAAAACCTTTGTCTATTACATCTGTGACATGATTATTGATCTAAATATAGATAAATACTCAGGATAATTTTAAATATTATAGTTTAGGAATGCAAACTAGGAAGCTGAACTGAGGTTGCATGTTATATATTTTGTCAGTGGGAACAAAGAACAGTTATCCAGGGGTGAGAAGCACTTGAACTGTGTCTGGACTTCTGCATGTGCCCAGAGAAAGAGAATTGGTTTTTTGGTTAGTGTTAGGAGATGCTTATGGGAAATATGGAACCAAATGGGCTGCTTTGCAAAGATGTTATGAATCTCTAGGTACAACAGTCCTGTGTCAAAAGAAGGCATGAAAATGCATAAAAGAGCATTTTTTCCTGACTCCATTCAGAACCAGTTCTACAGCTCCAGCATAGCTGATGGTGGCAGCTTTGAGAGAATGAAGGAGGAGGAGGGTGCTCCTCGGCAGGACCCCTGTCAACTGGGAGCCAACATGAGGAGAGGCACCCCTCGCAGAGGTTTAAAGACAGTGCCAGGAGGAGTGGTACCAGGAAGAGGAGATGACAGGCCACATGATGAATACATGTGGGCACCCCTCTTAGGAGCCCAGGAATAATTTGAGAATGTTTTGCAAGGAAAGGACTGATACTTAGTAATTACAGTGCTAAAGGGTCAGGGTCACTATAATATAAGTTAAAATATGATGCTGCTTTTATCCCCAGCTTGGTAACAGCTGCATGTACCTATATGGGCCGGAGGAGGGGAGAATGCCAAAAACATGTATGCACTGTTTAAAAGATGTTATTGATGTATTACTTTTCAAAGTTGAACTGTTTATAGTAGCAATGTGTCGGATGACGTTCACTCAGAAGATGGTGTTAATCAAATGAGTGCTTGTGTCACTGTGAGACAGGCAGGACCGTCAAAGAAAATGTTAGCAGCACAGTAGACATTTGAGGAGTGCAAGACCATCTTGAAGTGATGTTTGAAACCAGAGAACGTTGTGGAAGTACAGTGACGACGGAGGTGTGATTATGCAGCAGAACCTCTAACACACCTAACCCTTACACATGTTCATGATAAGTTTGAGATGCCTGGTACCGTGTGTGATGTGCCCAAGGGAAGATCTGGGAGGCCTCGCACAGCAATAAGTCCTTTTAACATTGCTCAAGCAGTGGCCTCCTGTGTTCAGACGTGTGTGGACGCTGATAGGAACCACTTTGAGCACCTCTTGTAATTGCAGAGGTGAAACGTGACTTGTCTTCGTGTTTTGTTATCAGCGTATGCATGTATTGAGTATTACAATTTTAATGCACTTTTTTCTTCCTTAAAATATATATACAATTCTTTTGGCATCCTCTGTTATGCTAGTTGTACTTAGGGACTGAGATATTTCTTTGCAATTAGAGTTCCCCCAATATGGTCCACTGGCTAAGGCTAAGTAACACAGTCCTCACCGTTTCCCTAAGCTGAACAGCATCCTATGCTCTCCGGTCTTTCTGCCACTTCTCCTTTCTCTTGCCCTCTGTCACAGCAAGAGAGATGAGTGGGAAGAGAATTTTCATGATTAAAATCCCAAGTGAAGACAGATTTCCAGTGCTTATTGTAATTAAAAGTGCCGTGACCCTTAACCATGCAGTTACATTATGTGATGTGTTTCACTTGACCCTCACACTCAACAAGCTGAGGAAAACCCAGAGAGGTTATTATTTAATAATTAGGAACAACATGAGTTGTAAATTAATGCCTGCGGTGCTTGAAACTTAAATGTGAGCTAGAACTTTTTTCACCCTGCAATTTGCATTCAACTTTTCTCGGGTTTAAAAATGTCCTCAATTTGGGGGGTTAAGAATGGATAGAGAAAGAAAATTGATCTTCACATACCTACAGAAAAGGAAATATGTCTCTACTTCATGACTTTAAAACAAGGATCATGTCCTGCAATTTCAAACTGGATATAACATAATTAATGGTTTTATTTTGTAACAAACTCTTTTAAAAATGTAGAAAAAGCATTATGTTCTCTGATCTTAAAAGAACTGAAACACTTTAGGATTATATCATGTATATGCTACGTAATTTGTTCATTCTGATAATTCATATAAAACAAGATTCTTCAACCTCTGCACTGTTGACATTGGAGTTGGGAAATTTTTTTTTTTTTTTTGGCCCAGGCTGGGTTTGAACCCACCACCTCCGGTATATAGGGCCAGCACCCTATTCCTTTGAGCCACAGGTGCTGCCCAGAAATTTTTCATTATAGCATGTTTACCTCTACTGCTGGCCTCTAACCACTCAGTGCCAGTGGCTTATTCCCACCCCAATAGCCCCCCAGTCGTGATAATCAAAAATATCTGAAGTTGTCAAATATCTCTCGGGGAACAAAATCAGCCCTGGTTGAGAACCACTGTTACAGAATGCAGTAGAGAATTAAATCCATTTTCATAATATATTTTATTATTCTTGAGTAACCATTTTCAGGTCTTCAACCAAGGGAGGCCAACTAAGCTTTGCCAAAAATATAATGTGACACAACATATTTCCTCCAAATTATTAAATGATTCCACTCACACCACCAATTTATGAAGCATACAAAATATCAGTTACCTCTGTGTCATGTTCATGCCACTTGTAGTTGACATAGTTGACTCATCTATTTCCTTCTTTAGAAATTCAACAGTCTAGAAACCAGTACCAGGTGATTTTTGTCCTCTTAGTAGAATCTGTGTCTCACTCCACTGGGCAACAGGCAGAAGCAACACAGAGCCACACCATACAACTAATTCTGTTGAGGGGTTGTTTGTTTGAATTCAGCAGGCCCTGGCTGGGATCAAACCCACCACTCCCTGGCACACAGGGCCAGCTCTCTAACCAGTGAGCTATGGACACCCCGCCAACTCTCTTGGTTTTTAATCTACTTACAGATAACAGCTTACCTTTGCACACACTCAGCTACTCGCATCTTTTAATACAATTATCTTTCATATAAGGCATTTTAAAAACTTCAGGTCGATTGCTTAGATTTCCATTTCATAGGGGAAAATCAATGGTTAGAAATTTCTTCCTGAGTCACAAATGAAACCAAGCTATTTGCTTTATATCTGTCTATTGCATTCCTGTCTTCTGTTTGATGCCTGGAAAAAAAAAAACTCAAGCTGTACAGACTTCATCCATATAAAGCCTTTCTTATGTGGAACATGAATAATGAGAATCTCAAAAACAACACTTATCTTAGGACTAGATGAATGAGCCACTTATTTCAAGTAGTATTGGGTGCAAAGTCATACCAAGAATGTCACAGAGCTCCGTTAGTTCTTTTAGTTTATGTTTACTCTTGATGATAACACAGCTTTGATCCCGTCTTTCTGATTTTCTTCCATTGTATATCAAGGAGCTCAAAAGAGGAAAAGAAAACGGAAAAGTCTTAAGTTTAGAAGTATTTTGAGACAATGTTTCTTTCATTCAACAGGTATTTTTAAGCTTCCCCTATATACTGTATTGTGTTCTTAGACTCCCTAGCCTTTTGAAGGAGTATTCTATGCAGGAATATCTTAAAAAAAAATAAATAAATAGAACTAGGTAGATAAAAATATATATATTTTTAATTCATTCTTATGCTGTTTTAAGGAGGAACCAAACAGAGAAGCAGGAAGGTGATCTCCTCTCCTTGCAGGCAGGGTGGTGAAGAAGCAGAGAGAAAACGTGGACACTTTCCACCATCAGTGAGACTGAACCAGATGATGAGACGAATGGGGTCCCCTTCGTTCTGCAGAGTAAAACATCTTCATTCCTTTTAAATTTTCAGTATTGCAATTTGAATTTCTTGGTGGAGGCAAACGGATTTGTGAGAAATGTTTTTCCCTCTTTCACTAAAAAAAAAAAAAAAAAAGTATTCAATAGCAACTGTCTGAAAAAGAGGAGGGAAAAAAGGAAAGAAAACAAGAAAAGCCGCAAAGCCCAGCTGGGCTGAGTTCCTGTTCACTCAGGGCAGCGGGTGACGTAGGCGTGTTGTATTTTGAATTCACATATTAGAAATGTTCATTCAGAGAGGAAACCAGCCTTGGTACAAGCTGCACCAGCAAACAGCATTCACAGAACTGTGATTCAAGAAAATGTGCGCTGAGAACTGCATTTCTTATTTAAATGAACGTTAGCTTAAGGGAAGAAGGCGAGGTGTATTTCGTGGTGTGTGAACTTCTGACTTAAAGTTTGAATTAAGTTTCATAAACAGTTAGTGGAATCTGAGACAAAAAGTCAAACATCCAACCCTGAGGATCAGCTGAGAGTTTGGGGGTTCAGGGCACAAACGGAGGAGGTGGAAGAGGCAGCCTTGTTTTATTTCATGTGACGTTTTTATCTTGCCTGCTTCCAACCGCATCTTGGGGAGAGATTTTTAAAGCAGTTCTATTTGTAATATCCGCATTATAATTTAGATCCCTGAGCTGGCGAGTTCACCATTGCTCCTTTCCCTAGGTAGGCTGCATTTCCTTGTGAGGCTCTCCAGGCCTCTCCCTGGACTCAAGTTCTTCTGAAGTCCCAGACTTCATTATCCCCATTTAGGATCTAACTTAGTGCCATAGAGGATAATTTATTTATCAAAAACATTCACGCCATTCTTTTACACTAGAAGCTTACATTTCAAGAGTATGAAAATGATTTCCAGCTGCCCTGATTACGTGGCAGTAGGCCATTTTATGTCATATACTACTCACTGTTCATAATATTTAGACAGCTCCATAGCAACTCGTAAAATACAGCCTCCAGAGTTCTGCATTCCTCCGGCTATGCATCAAGGATTAGAGGAATTCCTGAGGAAAGAAACCCCTTTACGGAGGCCTGAGTCCGAAATGCTCCCTTTATGGTAGTGATTGCAGGAACAAGGACCAGAATCATGTCTCAGGATTTTATGTTCATTGTTCACTATAATTTCTCAAAATGTCCCCTTTGCACTTCTAGTTTTTCATGTTTGTATACAAGGCATCAAGAGATCGGCTAATAAAATCTGACTGCTTTATGGCTTATGATTTTTCCCCCCTTTCCAGGGTAAATAAATGAATTATCACTTTTGTATCATGTAAAATGTGTTATGTATTACTGGAGAATACAGAGATACAGCTATCTTTCTAATGCCCGTTCTCTTTCCATGCACTTCTTGAAATTCACAAGTCAAGTTTTTATTTTGGCTCAATTTTGAACCAGACAACAAAAACTTACTTTATTAAACTATTTGTATTAAAATAGGTCCTCTGCAGTGTCCAAAACAGAGATTTTTACGTAACTATAGTTGGTGAGCTCCACCATCACTGTTAGCTTCTTCTCTCTCCCCATTTCATTACCTCATTCTCTTCCACCAATCTTGTTGGACAAGTCACTATTTCCTATCTATATTTCATTTAAAATACCTTCGTATATGTTTGTTGTTCTGTATTCTCTCAGGCAATACTTAACTTCAAATGATACCTCCTCACAAGCGATTACTATTAACAGTCTAGGGCTTGGTATCTTTTAAGATACTTCCCGTAGCACTTCATAGAATACATATCATCTTAGGTAGTCATTACATTTGAGCCTCAAAACAACCCCCGTGGGCTCGGCGCCTGTGGCTCAATTGGCTAAGGCGCCAGCCACATATACCTAAGGTAGCAGGTTCGAATCCCCAGCCCGGGCCTGCCAAACAACAATGATGGCTGCAACCCGTGGTCCCAGCTACTTGGGAGGCAGAGGCAGGAGACTCTCTTGAGCCCAGGAGTTGGAGGTTGCTATGAGCTGTGATGCCATGGCACTCTACCCAGGGGGATAGCTTGAGGCTCCGTCTCAAA
>CAUYQV010112620.1:0-21827 GCA_963574575.1 Galagoides demidoff
TATTTTTTGTTGTGGTTGTCATTGTTGTTTAACCTGCCTGGGCTGGGTTCAACCCTGCCAGCCTCGGTGTATGTGGCTGGTGCCCTAAACACTGTGCTACGGGAGCTGAGCTTCACCATCACTCTTGTTATCACTTCGTGATTTCCATAACTATGTAAGTGGCCTATTTAGTGCTCCAGCTTTCAGTCTGTGATGTTCACTTTTCCACTGAGTTTGTCATCCCTCGCACTTCAGTCATTCCTTCCCTGGCCTTATCCTAGATCATATCATTACCAACAATGGAATTCCCTTCAAACTCTCACTTTTGAGCATTCTACCCTTTGACAAGCATCTTACTCCCTGACTATAACTTGGCTTGATCAACTCACTCCCTCTTGTGTCCACTGGGATCCACATTTTCTCTATAAATGGCCCCTTCACAGCTCCTCTGCCTCCTCCTCTCACTGAGTGTCTGTGGCTCATGAGTGTAATCTCTTTTTTATATATACCATCAGCTATCTGGCCCTCTTCTTCTTCTTTTATTTTTTTGCCCTACTTACCTTCCAAAGACCTAATATGAGTAAATCCAATTTCTTATCTTTTTATGTATCCTAGTACCTCAGCATGGCTGTAAAAACATAAAACAATGCTGACTGGTTCTACTTAAAGTGATGGCCACAAAGCTCAGAAGGACCATCAGTATTGACAGTGATCTCTACATTTCACTAAGCATCTTTGCCTCCTGGTCTCCAAAGTTATTATTTCATACTAGTGTACTTCTCTCTTTTCAAATATCTAGTAGTCCCTCATCTTCCTTCAGTCTTGACTAACCATATCCATACACACATAATGACCCTAATACTCAGAAAAGATAAGGATTTGAGGTGATGAATATTACAATTAATCTAATTACCCTGATTTGATCATTACATATTCAGTACATATGATATGTATTCCTACTGTACAGCTATTATATATAAATGATTTTTTTTTTAGAAAAAGAGAAGTAAATGCTATTGGCCAAACTGGAAAAGATTACTCAATATTTTAAAGTGCTTGAAGTTTCTTTCAAATGACCACAAGCTCATTTGCAATTACTCTATAGTCTTGTTTTTTTTTTTTCTTTTAAACAGAGGCTTGTACTAATGTAGCTGGACAGAGGCAAATTGAGAGGCATGGATTGTGGTGGCATAATCATAGCTCACTGCAGCCTCCAACTCTTGGCCTCAAGTGATCCTTCTGCCTCAGACTCCACAGCAGTTAGGACCATAGTCATGCACCAACATACCCAGCTAAGTTTTAAATTTTTTGTAATGCTAGGGGGCTCACTATGTTGTCCAGGCTGGCCTTCAACTCCTGGCTTCAAGCAATCCTCATTCCATGGCCTTCCAAAGTGCTAGGATTACAGGTATGAGCCACTGTGCTGCCTCTTATACTTTTAAAATAAAACCAATAATATAAACATAGCAATTTTTCCCCTAAATCTTATCTATTAAATATTCTACACAAAAAGTCACTTTATGAAGGATTAAGGTAGTCAATTCATTTAAAAGGTGTTGGACTTAATATACTTATTATTAACAGATTCTCAGAATTGTTTATATTTAAAACAATTCCATGTAGCAGAGAGAGCAAGAAAGACACTTTGAGTTTAGATGGATCTTATGCAGCTGGACAGAGGAAAATTGAGAGGCCTGGAACCTTGGATGGATTCTATGGGAAAAATGACATTGTCCTGAACTAGTATAAGTGGGTGTGGTATGAAAAGAAGAAAGGGGAGAAGATACTTAAAAGTGAGAACTAACAGAGTTTTGACTCTGTAAGTGAGGAGTGAAGGAGAGAGTAGGACCTAGTCTGATTGGGGGTCTGACTGGGCAAATTGGGTTTAATTTAAAGCCATAAAGTATAACAAGGAATAGAGAACATGGGAAGAAGAACACCTTTGGAGACAGGATATATTACTGATGTGCTTTCGGGACTCTACAGGTATCTTCCCATCGCCAGTCCTCTAGAGAGGTTAATTGGAACTCAGAGACGTATAGGCCACAAGTCATTTAAGAGATTGAGAAATCAAATCAGAGGAAATTTGCCTTATTTGCAAAGGTATAAATGCTAAGTTATGTTCATTTATCATTTTAGAGACTGGAAGAAGAGTCTGGTTTCATTAATAAGATTCCTGGAACTCAGAAAGTAGACTTCTTATGGGGACTAGAGTAGAGGGGTCAACAGACATCTAAACTTACATTTTAGAAATGTACATCATTGCAATCAATGAGCATGAAGCCTTGGAAACAAAAGAATTAAATGTTTAGAATTCATCTCTCTTGTAGACTTTTTTTTTTTTACTAGAAAAAAGGGCAGACAAATGGGCACCATTATGCTGTGATTCCCTTCCATCCATATTTTAGTAGAAGAATGAGGGTTGTTAGGAGACACGCTTGAGGGAATTCAACTGAGTTTAGAAGGATTTAGTCATAAACTTTATGCAGCTTAGATTTTCTATGGGACCAGAGCTGCTGCTTCGGTGATTTCATATTGAAAAGCTGATGTGAGCTGGGCCAGTAATGTGGCCATTTTTATCCTCCAGGGAGAGTCTTATAGGCTGTCCTTAGAGTAACTCCGTCCAATATTTTTTAAAGGGAATGAAACAGGTGATTACTTGAAATTTATTTAACGCTATATTTCTCTTGTAAGTGCACACATCCCTGCTACAAGAGAAATAAATCCATTTTAGCCAACGAATATGAAGAGTTTAAGGACATAGGAGGGATGTATTACTTTCATCATATACCCAATAGCAATACTTTGAGAGTTTGTAAGTATAGCTTACTCAAAAACTTTTTACTTACACATCAAAAGTTTATTTTAGTCATGATCCTATAAAACATATAACAAACTATACTGGACAGATTCTAGAGAAGGGAATTCCAACACCCCAGCTATGTCCTAACCATCTATATGTGACCTTCAGTCATCATTAACGTTCCTTGTCACCAGTGTTCTTGTTTCCAACTGGACAAAATTGGACCAACTGACTGCCCTCTGCTGTGTCTTATGTGCTAACCTGGCATGACTCTTCCCACAGTTCCTATCACTGAACTTCATGGCCTGACTTCAGGGAAAATGTTCCAATCCTGAAGAAATGGAATATGTGGGAACCCAGAAAATAAACAAACTAAATAGATCTGGGACAAGGAAGGGCACTAAAGGGAGCAATCAAATCCATCACAAATGAGACTACGACTTTATGATAAAAACACCAAATGCTTTGAGAATTGCAAGTTTTATAAATTTTGAAGCATCTGTTGAGTGAGTTCCTTCGCAGCTCAGATAATAGATGCAACAACAATATTTAGATGCTACTGAATATGTATGTCAAGCTTGCCAGCTGGTAATTGTTTCGTGACTAAACTATCATAAGTATAATCAAACAGCAAAAGATGGACATGGATTTCCTGTTTGGGAACTTTCTGGAGACTTGCCAGCACACATAATAATGTAGACAAAATGGTGACCAGTGAGAACAATTCTCAAAGAAGTAGCTAATTTTACAATGGGGAAGAAACAGGTCTGGCATCAGACATGGCCAAACTGGTGAATGCACGCGCATCTCAATCAAATAATCTCACGACGGGTACCCAACAGAGAAATGTAAATTCCTAATTCCTTCAAGCTGTAACCTTACAGGGTCAGTGTTGAAATCTGAAATCAGCAATTTAAATGGAAATATTTTGTTATCCATTTATTGCTTTTACATTTTTCAATTAACTCTTGATTTTCCCATCCCTTTTCAACTGCTTAAATCCTACTTGTTTGTGAGATCTCAGCTCAAAAATCACTTCCTTAGGAAACACTTTTCTAAATCCCCTGACACAAGGCCCCTCTCAGATGTTCTGCTAGCACCGTGTACTCATTTTTGTAGCACTTTTACTTAAATAAAGATGAATATTTGATTAAAACCCAGCTCCCCGAGGAGACTATGAAGCTCTATCAGAGTAGAGATTTTATCTCTTTTTTTGTCCCATATAGTTTGCCCAGAACCTGACACAGAGTAGATATTTATATTGAGCATCAAGTAAGTAATATTTTTGTGTCTGTTAGAAATATATTTAATTATAAATTATAGATCAATTACCATCTTAAAAATACTTTGTTTTGTTTTTGATTGATGTGTAATAGATGTATATGTGCTAATTTGATATATTCATATAATCAAATCAGTGTGATTGGGATAGCCATCCTTTCAAACATTTATCTTGTCTTTACACTAGGAATATCTGAATGATTTTCTTTCAGCTATTTTGAAATGTACACTAAATTAATATTAACTCTAGTAAAAATGTTTTGCAACGGATTTTTGAAATGAAATGATCTTAAGAATGATTATTTGCTACTTCTAAGTATTACAGCTATGGATACCACGTGGTCTGATTTTCTGAGGTTGTTCTTATGGCATAGATGGCATTCCACTTAATATAGACGTTTTCTCTTACTTGTCAGATCATGTGTTCTGTTATTATGTGTAAATTACATGGTTGCCATAACTATAGGATATTCTGAATTTCTGAAAGTGCTACTTTACCAAAGGAGTAATTTGCAGAATATAAAATCATAGTCTTCAAAGGCGCTGTCTCAGTTGCATTCAATTTATATTACGTAGACTACAGCACATATCTTACTTTATGTACACGTTCTATAGAATGCAGGTTTTAGAAGAATAGTGAAATGATAATAATTCAGTTCTTCCAACTTCAGAGTTTAAAATAATAAAACCTAATGTAAGCACATTTTAATATACTGGCATATACTGACAAGATGTGACATTGCATAGTGGATATAAATCAGGGGTGTCCAACCTGTGACCTGTGGGCCACATGTTGATTTTATGAGGATGTTTTTTGCTTATCTGTGATATTGAGTATCACGAAAAGTATGCATGGAACTTTCTGTTGCTCATCAGCTTTTCTTGGTGCTTGTGTATTTAATGTGTGGCCCAAGATAACTCTTCCAATGTATGTCAGAGAAAAAAATAAAAGGCTGGACACCCCTGCTAAATATTCAGCCCCTATAGAAGGAAGAGATTAAGTTCTGAGAGTACCTACGAGGATAGAGGAAAAGTATCGGCTCCTAGGCAGAGAAAAAAAAAAATTCTTGTGATTCAGAAAAGTAACATTGGCAGAGGAGGTCCCCTAATACAGTCATACAATGTCAAGATCAAAAGTTTAATTATTCCAAGGAATACGCTGATGTTCCAAATCTGAATGAAAGCTGCTTTATATGTTACTTTTCTTGACTATGCAATTTAACAAAAGGAATCATTCACACAATAAATCCCCAAATCCAGAAATAATTATTCTGAATAGTCTTCCTTGTATAGTGACTTAACAAATGACTATGCTTGCGAGGACAGTGGGAAGTAAATAGCATTCATGGTACTGTTTGGGGTGTTATCATCTTCTCTCCAGGTTTTCTCTAAAGAAAATTTGCAACATGGTTCATGATATCTGAAATTTCCCAGGGGAAGATTTGGATCACTAAGTAAGCCAGAGCTGTCCAAACCCATGTACCAACTGTTCCCTCAGTTACATTAGCTATTTAAATATCACTGCGAAATGCTGGAATCTCTCAGTGGAATAAATGAATGTAAGACCTCCACTTCCCAGCAGGCCCATTCTATTTCTTAAAATTCCTGAGGTAGCATTTAGTGTAGCCATCAATTTCACAGGCTTTCTCTTCCATGGAGTGGAGAGAAAATGTGATTTTAATTCCCATGTAAACAGTTCTATTCAGTCAGTGAAAACTTAAACAAGATAATTCTTTTAACAGCAATGGCATAAAAATATGATTTGACAAGACATTTACCCTCTGTGTACTTTAATTTCTATTAATAATATTTAATACCAATTTACCTCATAGGCGGTTGAAAAGCTAATGAGCTAATGGGCTAATGAGTTTGAGCAATTAACATATTTTCTAAATGTCTAAACTTATAAATTAAAAGCAAAAGCAAAATTCAATACAAAAGATGCCTGTGAAGGCGAGTAATAATATAATTTTAGGATTTCTTTACACGCTACTACAAATTATCTAAAAATATCAATAGCTGATGCCAGATGGGTCTTGTTATCAGCCACTAACCAAGAGACTTAAGACATTTTCATAATTTGGAGAGTGAAAAATTAAAATGCTTTATTACTCTAAGTGAAGTGGAATAAGAGTTGATAAATCATAACTTTACAGAGAGTTAGTCTGGTTTTCTTTCTGCACAAAAAGTGAATATTTAATCTTAAACTTTCACTTGCCAATGTACTAGTAGATTAGAGGCTGCTTTATGGCTAAATTAAAGATATGTCACAGTGTGAAGAATGCTCTAAAAAGTAAAGTGATAGTCAACATACAAATGTTTGTTCCTACACTGATACTCGCAAATTGCCATATTATTTTGGCAATGAAGTGTTTCAGTTACAAGTGTACATTTCAGTATATCAGGTGCCTTTTTGAACCATGAAAGATAAAATAACATTACAATTCCATTTTATCTAAATTAAATCACTTACATATTAACCAGAACTATATTATTTTTCACTTTCTGATACTTCCTTCTGTGGTGACTTGACATATTTCTCCTTAGGCAAACAGAAACAAATTAAAGCAATAGCAAAATGGCAATGCTGTCACTACACTGATGTCCCAGTTTCAGTATCAATTTCCCAAGGAGAAAAAGCATAAGAATTAGTAGATGATAAAATGTGAAAGCAATGAACTTCAGTAGAATTCAATTAAGAGAAAAATTTATTGAAATTACTAGTGAATAAATATTCACAGGTTTTTATAATGGAAATTATCTACCTGTGTTATGCTGTATAGGAGGGAATTTGATTAAAAAAAAGATAGGAAAAATAATAGTTATATTTAATATGTTAAGGCTAAATACTAAATTATACACTTTCATATCATCTTTTGTAAGTTGTGATGGCTTGGGAGAAATAAGGGACAATATGATAAAGTTAAAAAGAATTACTTTTTTAAAAAGAAAATATGGGAAATTCATGAAAGAATAATGCTTTAACTTGTAGCTCTCCAAGGTTTCTCTATTTTTTTAAATTATAATAATAGAAAACATTTGTATAATGCCTCCCCTTATAAGTTACTTTTTTTTTTTTTTTGGCCAGGGCTGGGTTTGAACCCGCCACCTCCGGCATATGGGGCCAGCACCCTCCTCCTTTGAGCCACAGGCACCACCCATAAATTACTTTTTATAATAGCTTTATGAAACATAATTTATATATTATAAATTTCACCTATTTAAAGTCTACAATTCAGGGAGGGTAGAAAGACAGGGAGTGATGGTTAAAGGGTATAGGCTTCTTTATGAAAAGAAGAAAATGTACTAAATTTAGTTTATGGCAATGGTCGCACAACTTTATATATAAACTAAAGCACTTTTAGCATTGTCTCATTTCATCCTTAAAAACCCTTTAACAGCACAGGGAAAGATAGCATTCACGTGAAGGAAACATTAAGGAATTATACAAGATATGTGAAAAATGGGACCAGATTAAAAGAAAGAAGTGTGTGAGGGAATGACTGCAAAGAGGCAGAAACCCATCAGTACAAACACTCACGCAAGAAGGGGTGGGCAGGAGGCAGAACGTACCACGGGGTAGTAGGAGCACACGTAGAGTCTATCAACTGATTGGGAAGCACACAAGGGACCAAAGGGCACACTATCTGGGCACCTTCCAGCTCTGCTTACTTATACTCTCTTTAGGTCTAGCCCCCACAGTGTGCCAAGAGACGAATGAAGAATTCACTCATGTCATGTAGCCTCTAAGTATAACCATCCACAAGCCAGGGACTTTTCTGCTTTTCAACTCAGGTTTTGGCACTGAGTTCTTTGCTCAAGTGAAGAATTTTCATCATCATTATCACCAAAGCTAATAGAGTAGAACCTCAACATACAGAGTGGTCAGTATAAGGCACTAGGGCTACTGTACTGATATGTACATGTGGTTCATGTCCCCTTGATGAAAATCGGGTCAACTTTAGGAGGTGAAGTATGTAGGGAGATGTTCAACTGTGGGCCTAGTTCCTTATGTTGACTACCTCCCAAATGTATCATCACTTTGTTACAGTCCCTTGGGTGGCAACTTACAGAGGTTCTACTGTATTTGCTTTTAAGTGAAAACACACTACATTATGATACTGACATATGCAAACTGTAGCTAGATTCATTCCCTTCTTTTCCGCCAACACTGACCTTATTTTCTAGATTGCACTTTTGTACATATTCTTTCTAGCCATTATGAACTATTATAAATTTTCATATTCAAATGCTCCATCCAAATACCTTGCCTAAGAGATTTGATATTTATCCGGGAATATCTTAACTAGTATTAAGATAAAAAATGCTTATGCTAAAATATAATATTTTCATTTATAGATATTTAAAAATGAGAATAGACGAGGTGGCTCATGCTTGATATACCAGGACACTGGAAGGCTAAGATAGGAGGATCACTTGAGTCTAGAAATTCAAGCCTACAGTAAGCTAAGCTCATTTCACTGCACTTGAACCTGGGCAATACAGTGACATTCTGTCTCAAAAAAATAAAAACTGCAAATAAATACATAAAAATAAAAGTCTAGGCACCCCAAACCATGCTCTAAACTGTGTCACATACCTAAATATTATTGGCAAAATTATGTACATGGTGTATTATATTGGCAAATGTATTAATATATAAATATGTCTGAATAAAACCTTTGTGAGATTTATTATAATGTTTTTTGAGATTTAGTATAATTTTAAATAACTCAATGATTACTTTTTGAATGGGAGTATTCAACTATAAATAGGATTACAAGATTTATGACTCTAATAAAGCTTATTTTTTAAGTACAGTGTTGATAAACTGGTAGCTTCCACCCCATACATTAAGTTGACCTCTTTTTCACAGACCAGACATGCACCACCTGGATGTATCAGTACAGTAGGTCAAGTTCCTTAGATTGACCACTTCTGTATGTTGATAAATGGGTATGTTGACCAGTTTGTTACAGTGCCTTGGGTGGTCAACTTACAGAGGTTCTACTATATATCTAACACATATACACACACATGTGGAAAATAGATTTTCAGAACTTATTATTCCATCCTTGTCAAGATGTTTCCTTATCTCTATTTCCTAAAATTTTAATTTTGGTTTTATGTATCTATGTGTGTGTGTACTATATCACTGTAAAAGTATATATATACATACACCCTTTTGCTCTGGTTTGTGATCAGAATATTTACTAACAGGGCTTTAAAAGGGAAAAAAATAGTAAGCAAATAGACAAATTACTACACTAACAATATGATTTAAATTTAGTGATTTGGGAGGAAAAAAAGGGTAGAGGTTTGTGGGAATGTGGCAAGGGATGGGATGGCCCAGGAGGGAAGTGACCTGCAAATTGAGGCCTGGAGTATGGAAATGAACCAATCACAGAGAGGAGAAAGAGCTGTGAAGTGAAAGGAGACACAAGCATGAATGCCCTGGTGTGGGAACAAATCTGTTCCAGTTCAGAAAGAGGCAGGAGGGCAGTGTTGCTAAAGAGAAGAGGGAACATGAATGAGAGGAAGTTGGAGGGCTGGGTAGAGCTCTGGCTACAGGGGGCATTGCAAGCCATGGTAAGAAAACAAAAACCAAAAAGCCAAAAATCCCATATTTTGTTTTATTGAAAGGGAAAGACTTTGGAAGCTTCTATATACTGGAGAATGTATTGATCTCATTTGAATGTGTGCAGATCAATCTGGATATTATGAGCTAATGGATTATAGGACTACGAGAGAGGAAATATGCAAACTATTTAGGGGACTATCACAAATATCCACGTGAAGGGGTTCTATGGCTAGAACTGCTATTGAAGGCAGTAGAGACGGAGAGAAGGGTAAGAGCCAAATATGTTTTGGAGGTAGAACGATTAGCATTTATTTACAGATTTGTGCATGTCATGAGTTTGCAGATGGGTAGAATAAGAGAAATAAAGACATCATAGAAACATCCGATGCTTCACAAATGGTAGCATATTTTGCTGTGATGGGAAAGACTAAGAGAAGAATAGGGTTTGAGTGGGAATGTTTTAATTCTGAGGACTATTGATACAGTTTGGATATATGTCCCCTACAAATCTCGTGATAAGATCTGATCTTCAACATTAGAGGGTGGGGCTGAGTGGGAGGCATTTGGGAGATGGGGTGGTTCCCTCCTGAATGGCTTAGTGTCCTCCCATTCAGTGGGTTATTTGTCATTCTACTAGATCATGGGAGTGCTGAGGGTAAGAGTCTGGCAGCTTCTCCCCTTTCTCTGTGCTCGTCTCTCACTGTATGACATCCCTGCCCCCCACCCCCTTTGCATTTCACCTGGACTGGAAGCTTCCTGCAGTCCTCATCAGAAGCAGATGTGGGCATGACCCTTGTACAGTCTGCAGAACTGGGAGCCAAATAAACAACTTCTCTTCTTTATAAATTACCCAGCCTCGGGTACTTCTTTCATAGCAATGCAAAATGGCCTAACATGTTTAACATGTAAGTTTGCAAAGTCTAATACACATAATTTTCATCCATAACATTGATTAATTTTTTATAATTATACATTTATTTGTGTAATCATTTGCTTATTATAAAGTAAAAAGTTTCTCAAAGCAAGGGTCACACCTGTTTTGTGCATGTGTGCAAGTAGCCCCATTTGCACACTGTCTGGCACAGAGTAAGCATTCTAGGAAACACTGAATGACTGACACGTTTGTATTAGTTACAAAATAAATGAATACCAGTGATTGACTTCCTTTTGGTGATCACTTTTATCAAATAAACCAGGTTGTAATAAAAAAAGAATTTTTACTTGCATCATGGTAAGCCGAGAACAATGAGAGGTCTACTTCAGCAAATTTAAATCCCTAGAAGCTTTCTGTAGCAGTAGTTCTCAAAGTTTAGTGCACATTAGATTCAATTGTTTTTTTTTTTTTTTAAATAGGGATTTTGGACCCCACACTGAATCTCTCATCCAGTAGATCTGGATGGGGCCTGAGAATCTGCATTTCTACCAACTGTCCAGTTGATGCTGCTGGTCCAGGAAAAACCACCCCTCTATTGAGTAAAGATTCCGAATCTAGGGTTAATGGATTCTTGGAGGAAGTCTACAAATGAGTTATAAGGCATCTGTATGTACGTCCCTGGGAGAAGGCAGAATTTCGATGATAGGCTGTTCAGCACTTTTCTGTTACTAGAGCCTGCATATTTTGTCAGACTCTGAACAAAGGCCTCTATAGTTTAGTTAACATTAAGAGTAGTGGTGCTCATACATATGAGATACATACTAGAACCACTGGGAATTTTGGCTCTTGCATTCAATTGCTGTGTGACTTTGGGCAAAAATCCTCTCCATACCTCAAGTTTTTCATCTGTAAAAGGGCGATAATAATAGTATCTACTCCATAGGTTTGCTGTGAGGATCGAATAAGTTAGTCTCTGTAAATCATGTAGTATCTAACAAGTTCTAAATAGGATTAAAACCTGCGAGTGTTTTTGAAAAGCTGAGGCGCTACCCCTGATGATTCTAATGTACAGCCAAGGTTGAAAACCACTGCTTTGGTTTTCTGAGACCACAGAAGACTAGATCAGTGAACGCCATTCTGAGAGTGTGGGGTTAATTTCCCTTCAGGAAGCCAGATTTCTATTCCCAGAGTTGCTTAGCTGAGAAAACTAGGCATGGATAACAAGAGCCTTAGCATCTTGGGAGATAATTTATCTTTATAAACTCTTAAGAGTTGATTCATGCTTCTTTTCTTGTGATTGCAGGGAGGGGCTGGGGCAAAAGGAAGAAGATCAGTTTTGCCTATTGACTCCTATTTCTGTTTAAAATCATCATAAACAACAAAAGCCTGTTATTGTTGCTAATGTTATAAAGAAATGATCACAGAGGCGAATACTAACTGTGCTGGCCAGCCTTCAAGGTGACATCAGTGGTCCTCAACTCTCGGACTTTGTGTCCTCAATGCTTCCCCCCACCCTGACGGGGCCAGCTGACTGTGTGACTGACAGGCATCACAGAAGTGACCATGTGTGGTTTCCCAGGCCAGATCGTAAAAGGTATGGCAGCTTTAGCCCTTGCACTTGCACTTGAATGGCTCACTCCTCGCTGCCATGCTTTGTGGGTAGCCAAGCAGTTTGTGAAGAGGTCCATGCTGGGAATAGCTGAGCTCTCCCACCAACAGCCCACAACTACTCGACAGCCATTGACTGTGTCACTTGAGAAGGGGGTCCTCAGACCATCAAACCTTTAGGAACGGCTGCCCTGGCGGACATCTTGACTGTAACCTCACAAAATATGCTGAGCCAGAACCTCCCATATCACAGAAACAATGACATATATTTATTTATGTTGTAAGCCACTATGTTTTGGGATAACTGATACTGCCCCTAAACCTCGTATTTTTTCGATGTCTGGGTTGAGAGATTCTCTTTTACTATTTTGGTGCTACAGAAGCTGCTCTATTTATTGTACTCTTTTCTGGGTCTTTCCGCTTGCCTGCGATGATCAGTTAGTAACATGAGTGTGCTCTGAGAGGGAGAGAGAGAGAGGACTCAGACTCCTGCCTGTCATCTCCTGGGACTTCACATCTGAGAGAAAGACAGATGTTGTGACTTTTGTGTAGTTCCAAGATCAGCAATTAGAGGCCAGCTGTGCTTATGACAACTTGGGCTCTGAATTGAGTTAATAAGGACTTTAAATTCTAATATCATTTCAACAAGAAAAAATGCAAGAAATCTGAGTGCTTTGTCGGCGCCCAGATGACCAGGCTGCCCAACTAAGTCCTAGAATTGTTAGTGTCCACTGTTATTCTTCATTAACTAGAATGTTCTTATCAGAGCCTGAGTGCAGACAAGGAGTAAACGCCCATCAAGACCTTTACGTTTTATTTATTCACTGACCATATAGTAATTAAAAGTATGTGAAAAGATAATGCTTCATTTCCTGATTCCAATAACCAGATCGATGGGGTTTGGGAAACTCATTTCTGTTGACCACAGATTTTCCTAAATGCCATCATTATGGGAAAACAGACTTAGCATTCAACTGAATTTGCTAAACACAGGAGAGGTGTGTTCAACCAATGGATTTGCTTATCCTGCTGGTGAGACCATGTTTACAGTCTGAGAAGTCAGCTTAGCCTTGTTTTTGCCATTTAATCTTTTTTTCAAGATGAACCCAAGAAAGTGGCTGACTGGTTAATTATATACCTACTCTGGTATGTTTATCTTTACCAAAGGAATACTGTCTATTACTGAGGTCAATATAGTTTAATTATCTTTTCCTCACATAGATAATAAGGTGAGTTAGTGGAAGGTCAAAGGTTGGCATGAATAAAAGCATTACAAACACTCCTGGATGTCTATTTTTTTTCTGTTTGTATTTCAGTTAGCACGTTCCTAAATTAATTACACACAAAGCTTACCCTCTCTATCTACTCCAGAAATATAAAGCAAGTAAGTTTCAACTTAATTGCAATAGAGGAGGGGGCAGGCAGGACAGATGGGAACTGCCAGAGGAGGAAAGTGTCAAACATGTTTCCTGCAGGTGCACGGGTGGCTCTGTGACTCCAGTATGGGTCAGATGAATCAGTACCGATGCTGTCCTTCAAAGTAAAGATGAAAGGAGGCAAGAAACTCCTCAATTTCCAAGAAACATGTTTAGAAGGTAAAAGGCAGAGGTGATAAGTTTCATTTCTAGTTTCCATTTAATCGTCTTCTATCTTTTTCCCACCACTTATCAGGGTGGGCAGCATTTACTTACCACCCACACATCTCCCATTTTTAATTTGAATGCTTTTCCTTCCTTTTTCAGTTCTTTTGGCTGGGATAACCAGGAGGGCCCAAACACTTTAATGTATTTCATCTGCTGGAAAGCCCTTGTGTGTACCAGGTGCTCAAGAGATGTAGTTAAAGAAGGGTGGAGCAGACAGGGAGCAGGGAGAGAAAGGCAGAAGAAGCGGAGGCAGGTGGGGCTGAAACACATGGGTCCATCTCTGTCTTGCCCTATATCTCAGCATCAACTGTCACTGATCTATTTTCCCCTGTTAAATGACACAGGGAATTTAACAGAACATTTCTAGACTTTAGATTGTACAGCCTGACTGCTGATTTTTATTAACCAGCCCAGAACATCTGTTAATGGCTAAAATTTGGCTCTGTCTCATCAAAGTAGTTTTACCACGTGGTCTATGTGCTGTGCTTGCTAATGTAAAATAGATTGTTATATATTAGAGAGTCTTTGGCTTCGGATTGAGGCTAAAAGCTGTCCTGAGGAGCTGAAGGTGTATTATGCTGTTGGCCAAATATCAATATGGACAATTAAAGTGATAAATACTGCACTTTAACACAGAATGAATGGGAAAACATACAGCGGCTTTTAACAATGAACAATCCATGTCTCTAATCTGAGTGAAAATCATTCTGCATTATGTATTTAATCTACACACACAGATTCATATACACACTGCTTTCGTGCACCTTAGATTTTCACTCAACCATTATTTATTGAGCACCTACCACATGCCAGGCTCCTGTTAAGGGTTGACATGTGGTCACCACAGTTCTTTCTTTCAAAGAGCTGATAATAGTGTATGATCAAAAGTGCCATTAGGAAGACCGCCTATTCTACTAAAAAAAAAAACAATTACTCTTCAAAATCTATATGATGTATGCTGAAAATCAAATATGGAAAATGTTGTTATGCAAATGGAAAGACATGCCGTGCTTGTGGCTGGGAAGAATCAACATTGCCAAAATGTCCATGCTGCCCACAGCAATCTATAAATTTAATGCAATCCCCATCAAAGCACCAATGTCATACTTTAGAGAACTTGAAAAAATTATACTTTGATTCATATAGAACCAGAGAAAAACCCAAATAGCCAATACAATTCTTAGAAATAAAAACAAATCTAGAGGTTTCATGTTACCGTATTTCAGGCTATACTATAAGGCTATAGTGATCAAAACAGCATGGTACTTGCACAAAAATAGAGACTTAGCTCTATGGAATAGAGAATCTAGAGATGAATGCAACCACATATCACCATTTTATCTTTGATAAGTCTAACAAAACCATGCACTGGGGAAAAGCATCCCTATTTAACAAATGGGCTGGGAGACCTGGTTAGTCACATGTCCAGAATGCAACTGGACTCACATCTCTCACCATTACAAAAATTGATTCTCGCTGGATAAAAGATTTAAATTTAAAATACAAAACAATAAAAATTCTAGAAGACAGTCTGGAGAAAACACTTGAGGATATTGGCCTGGGAAAAAACATTATGAGGAAGATCCCTCTCCCAATAATTACAGCAACACCAGAAATAAATAACTGGGATTTGATCAAGTTAAAAAGCTTCTGAACCAGCTAAGAGAACCACAAACAAAGCAAACAGACAGCTTTCAGAATGGAAGAAGATTTTTGCATGTTATGAGTCTGACAAGGGCTTGGTAACTAGAATCCACAGAGAACTCAAATTAAACAACAAGAAAAGGGCAAATGGCCCCCTTTATAAATGGGCAAGAATCTTGAACAGAAATTTCTCCAAAGGTGACAAATGAATTGAATGGCCAACAAACACGTGAAAAAATGCTCGTTGTCTCTAATCATCAGAGAAATGCAAATCAAAACCACCCTGAGATATCACCTAAATCTAGTGAGAATAGGCCACATCAAAAAGTTCCAAACTACAGTCCCCAAACACTTCTACACTGTTGGTGGGACTGCAAACTTACATAATCTTATGTAAAGAAGTATAGAAAATCCTCAAACAACTAAAACCACTGACACACCATTTGATCCCATAATTCCATTACTAGGTATCTACCCAGAAGAACAAAAATAATTTTGCCATGAAAACATTTGTACCAGAATGTTCACTGCAACACAGTTTATAATTACCAAGTCGTGGAAGCAACCCAAATGCCCATCAACCCGTGAATAGATTAACAACTTGTGGTATATGTACACCATGGAATACTATTCAGCCATAAAAAGATGGAGACTCTACGTTTCTTATGTTTACCTGGATGGAGTTGGAGAACTTTCTTTTTAGTAAAGTATCTCAAGAATGGAAAAATAAATATCCAATGTACCCCATACTAATATGAAACCAATATATAAATAATTATACACTCATAGGAATGATAAAATACAAATACAGTCTAATAAGGGGGTGGAGGAAGAGGAGGAGATGAGGAGGGAGGAGGGAGGGTGAATGGCAGAAGGAGGGAGCTCATTCAGTGGGATCTCACCTAATGTGCACAATGAGAGAGTGTTCAGCACACCCCCCCAGGAGAGGGGCTCTTTATAACCAGAAAATTACCTTGGAAGTAAGAACAATGTAATCCAAAAATGTTTACCCTAATATTAATTTGAAATTAAAAAAAATAAATATTGATATGTAAAATTTTGCCTAAATCCCCAGCTAAATTTACTTTATGATTAATAAAACATAAATGATAAAATTACTTACCCAGCTTAAATAATATTTGAGTTCTACAGCATTATGCCACAGAAAAAGCAATAAGTGTTTCACAATGCATTGCATTTTGTCTACTCAAACACACGTGAGGACAATAACACACAAAGGTGTTGCACGTCTTGAAGGTTTCCAAGACCACACAGCAAAAGAAGATCACAACTGGAAGTCTCCTCCACTGCCATTTCTACCTCTCCAGGGAGGTGAAATTACCCAGTAAAGTCTTTATCTTTAGCTCAGTGGGCAGGGCACCAGCCACACACCCAAAGGGTGGTGGGTTCGAGTCCAGCCTGGGCCTGCTAAACAACAATGACAACTATCACCAAAAAATAGCCAGGCCTTGTGGTGGGCACCTGTAGTCCTAGCTACTTGGAAGGCTGAGGCAAGAGAATCGCTTACGCCCAAGAGTTAGTAGTTATTGGAGTCACTATTTCTAGGCATCATTTTAGGCGATAAAGATATGTTGGTAAAATCAGAAAAAATTTATATTGTGGTAAGGAAGATACATAAGAAATAATCAAATGAATAAGCATCAATGAACAAGTGAATTAAAGATAATAATTAGTTGCTATTCAGAGGATTAAAATGAAGTTATTCCTGTGAGCAACAACTGATGCTATGGTCAGGGAAATTCTCTCTCTCTCTCTTTTTTTTTTTTTTAGATTAGAATATTAAATGCATTTTATTTCAAACAAGCACAGAAACTACCACTATTTTCATGGCCTCCCTTTTTCTTTTATTCAACCTACAGGCAGTTTGGTTTTTACTTATTTTTTTATTAAATCATAAACACATAGATCATGCATACATTAATGCATTTATGGGGTACAATGTACTGATTTTATATAGAATTCAGACTTTTTTTTTTTTGAGACGGAGTCTCACTATGTCGTCCTCACTAGAGTCACAGTTCACAGCAACCTCAAACTCTTGGGCTTAAGCGATTCTCTTGCCTCGGCCTTCCAAGTAGCTGGGACTACAGGTTCCCACCACAAGGCCTGGCTATTTTTTGGTTATAGTTGTCATTGTTGTTTAGCAGGCCCAGGCTGGACTCGAACCCACCACCCTTGGGGTGTGTGGCTGGTGCCCTGCCCACTGAGCTATGGGCGTCGCCCTGGGAAATCTTCTTTGAGGAGGCTACTTGTGAAGTCCAGGAATAGACCACCTGGCAAATAAACTCTAATGTAGGAGTGAACTTTGACTGTGGCAAGGACAGGAAAGGAATTGACAGTAACCCCTACATGCTTGCGGTGAGTTACTGGATGAACGGTGGTGACAATAATTGCAATAGGAAACAGTGGGGAAGAAGCAGGTTTTGACAGAGGAAATTAACTTCCATACTGACTATGAAGTGTGAGATGCCTAACAGACATTCAAAAGGGGTGAGTGAAGGCAACAGATTGGTCTAGGGAAGTAAACACTACCTGAAAAAACTTCTTTTCTAGTAGACTAGTGGTTCCTGTCTGATTTAAGATAATTCTTGGATCCCAAAGAAATAGTCAAAGCAAAGTAGTGTAAAAGGATATGGTTGGTAAGGGGCGAAGATGGAGGTGGAGGGGGAGGACTGGCCATTAACACAGCAGAGAAGCAACACCTCATCGCAGAATAAGGAGTTTGTACCTCTGAGCAGTTCTGGTGTAATTTAAAGATTAGTAAACCTCTCTATCTGTTGGTGAGAGCCCTTGACTTTACCAGAAAATTAGTTGTTATAATCTATTGTACCTTTTCCAAATAAGGAAAACTGAATATTCTCTGGGCATCTCCATCCAGAGAACTCACATTGTAGCAAAGCTACTAAACAGTGTCAGGATGAGCATGAACTGCCAAAACCAGTTTAACCTAACAAATCTTCCACCCTGCGGTCAAGATGCCTTCTCTAAGTTGCAAATCTGAACAAAACAAGCCCCTGATGAAAACTCTTTATGGCCTTTCATGTCTCTTAGCAGAGAGTCAAACCCTGCACCGTGGCCCACAAGGCCCTGTGTGCTGGTCCCCGCCAACTGTTCCACACTCACAGTCACTTCGTGTTACCTCGTGCTCATCAGGCCCGCAGGGTTTTCTATTCTCACACGCACCTTGTACTCACCTTCATTGCTAAGGCTCTGTCTTCTACCCAAAGCTCATCTTGCTCTGACTTCTCCTTCAGGTCTTTGTCAAGATAACATTTCCTTAAGGAAACCTCCTCTAGAGCTCGCCTTGTCCCCTAGCCTCAAGTCTGATTTAGGTGATTCCCCCAGACATCCCATCATCGTTAGTCTCACCCTCTCCATCTCCTCCCGGTAACCGTGTTGAGGGCAGGGCCTGTGGCTCTCCCATTCACTATTACATCCCCGCCTACTGCGTGCACTGGTGGTCATGTAGTATCTACGGGCTCAACCTACAGCGTGTCTGTAAGTTCGTGTGCAATTCACTATGTTAAACTATTTTAACTTGCACGTGAACTTTATGTCCACTCAGGATGTTTATTAAGTGCAAAGAGATTTCTGTACCAGGCTCTGAGTGGCTGGAAGATCCAAACCTGGTTTATGGTTCTATCTCTAACTCTGAACATACTGTGGGGACATAAAAACTATTTATGGAGTTGTTTGAGCGCTGTATTTCTCTTGCTTTCCTTTGTAAGATGTGGACTTACTGTGACCAGAGTTTCTGGTGAAGAGCCTTTCCATGGTCTCTGTATAATCCTTGGTCAGATTTTAACCTGCCTACACATAGATATGATTTTGAAGTTCATGTAGACAAATATCTGGACTGATCTTACTCACTCACCCCTTTGATGGTTTCCTCTAGTAAATGAACTGCCGTAAAGCATTCCTGCCTCTGTTCTGTAAGTGAAATACTCATTATGATCCTGTAGCTTAGACACCTGATTAAAAATGTATATACTTCAGGGCTTTAGGGCTTTTAAGTACTTTGAGACCTTTATCTCCCGATAGGTGGAAATAAATTTTAGGACTACACTTGATCTTAGCCAACAGGACAAGAAGTGGTAAGTTTCAGATCTAAATTAATCACAATAATCAATGTTCTAATGTATCAATTATTTACATGTAAAGCCAAGAACACAAAAGCACAATTTAACTAAAATATATATTCTAAGAAGTATAAATATTTGTAATTACCTTCTAATGCATATTTCATATCCAGCGCAAAAAGAGTCCACATGATTTCAGCACTGATTTTTCCCATGTTCAGTTCTTGAGGAAACCTAAAACCAAACACATTATATTTTGTATAAAAAGAACGATGTACCTAAAAAACGAAACAAAGTACCTCATTTTACACCTAACCACAGTAGTGATTAGTTCATAAATACTTTTATTTTTGAAATTTTTTTATGAGTTTTTGTAGGTTGGGAATAAAGCTCCACCACCAGGGTGTGGGGTTCAATCAGTTATGGGGGGTGGGAAATATGATTCCTTGTATCAGTGCCAAAGTAACCAGCCCAAGGGCCCTTCATAGATGTCTTGGGATATGTGTTCCTCTGTGAGAAGACGCTCGGTTTTATCAAACATTTCACTTTCCCAATTTTGAGAATGGCACAGATCAACCTGAACAGTGGATACAATGTAACAACAAAAGAATCACACCTCACAGGCATCCTTCAGCTGTTTTTTGTGAAGCCAAGTTTCTATTCTCTGTTTGCTTCTAAGTGAATTCTTTCAAGAACGACTCTTCACTCTCTCTAGTAAAACGGCTTGTGGTGGATCCACTTATCAGCACTCCAGAATGCTCCCTAGGCAGCTCTGTGTTTTAGACCAAGGAAGCTTAGGCTAAAAACAAGATTCCTACGGCTTCTGAACACGTCCTCTCTTTTTATGTATTTTCAATCACACAGTAAGGCTGCTAGGAATATAAGCTCAGTGAATACGATATATAAGTCTTTTCATTAAATTATAAACACTCCATGCCAGAATGTAAGACTGAAAGTATCTTCTCTCTATATACAAAATGAATGTATACATATATACACTGTGTGTGGGTGTGTGTGTGTGCGCGTGTACATCAAGGAACAATAATAGCTCTCATGTGCATCCATATTGTGGGTTCTCAATAAAAAAAAATGTAACATAATCCTATATGGCATGGAGAACACTACCTAAGTAAATATAACCTCAATATGACCTCAAACAAGACAAATACTGTTGATACCCATTGAACTACTCTAGTCCGACATCTCACCAAAAGGAGGGTGTGTTTCATCAATATCCCTTACCAATTGCCATCTATCAATTTGCCTAATAAGGTTGATTGATATTTTAAAAAAATAATTGTACAAGCTTTGCCTTTATCATTTAAACTCATAATTCTTTCTTCTAATAAAAAAATATAATTTGAATATATGGAAATCAGTTTTCAGCATGAATTTCTCCTTTATTAATAAAAAGAAATTCTAGGCAAACACATTACCTCAGAAGATTTCATTTGTGCATAGGCGCTACCATCACATGATTTGTAGGATATTAATTTTTATATAATTGACACAAAGCAACAACGTGACACAACATAATGAGAGCACCTTGAGCTCGTAAAAGGAGGAAATTGATTCATTATTTCAATTTCTTTGAATCAAGAACAAAGAATATATTAAGTTAATTCACAGTTTCCTGATTTAAAAAAAAAAAGATCGTATACATAAAGAAGATTATATTGGATCATAGTACTGAGTACATTGGATACTTTTTCTTGTACTCTGTACTATTATGAAACCAATATATAATCACCCACAATTTCCTATGAAAGATAAAACACAACTATAGTCCAGGATGAAGGAGAGAAGAGGAGGGAGAAGGCTGAGAGGAAGGAGGGTAATCAGTGGCACCTCATCTATGGTATATATTGCAAGGGTACATGTCAAATCTATTAAGAGTATAAACGTCTTAACACAATAATCAAGTAAGTGAGGTGAAGGCTATGTTAACCAGTTTGATGTAAGCGTTCCAAATTGTTTATAAAATCAGCACATTGTACCCCATAAATGAATTAATGTATACAGTTATGATTCAATAAAAAAAAAGAAGACTACAAAATAATATCTCTTATAAAGATAGATGTAAAAATCCTCAACAAAAATTTGGATTCGAGGAGGTATATGTATATAAATAAGGCAGTGGTCTCAACCTTCCTAATGCTGCAGCCCTTTAATACAGTTCCTGTGGGTCACGACCCACAGGTTGAGAACTGCTGAGATAAGGCTTCAATCATATCTGTAAAGTTTTACAGATTTTAGTAAAAAATGTGTAAATTTACAAGTAATACATTAAGTGGTAATATGATACAAATGGCTT
>CAUYQV010112621.1:0-10435 GCA_963574575.1 Galagoides demidoff
TATAAAACTTCTCTGGAGATAAATGGAAAAATAAGAGGACATATTGTGGGTAGATGTTAATTTTGCTATTTAGATGTCTTTTAGGAACAGCTTATCTGGGGGATGTGACTTCTAAAGTATTAAATAAAATAAAGAAATAGATTTGGAATGTAGAGTTAGTTTATATTCCTCATTATATCACAGAATTATACTTTAACCACTAAAAAACTCAAAATCATGGGATTTTAGATTTGTATTTTATAAAATTGTGCGTAATCAATGTCTGATATTCATAGATTTAAACATAAATAAGATTTATCTCATTTCTTTAAAGCAAATATGTATATCAAACTGAAATTCATATTTAGTCAAAGAAGAAGCTTTTCTCTACTGAGAAATAACCACATATTAGTGAAAATTGTTTTCTAAGTCTCTTAAGGAATTCTCATCGTTGATGCCCAAACCATACCAAGAATCCATTATTTTCTAACGGATTATATTAACATATTCAGGAAAAGAACCGTTTATTTTCAAAGTCATACTTTTCTACTTGGCAAACCTTTGTTTTCATAGCATAAATAAAAATATTCCCATTTTACTGATTTTGAAACACAGAGTTTTAAAACCACGAGGGACCAAAGAAGATACAGAGATGACAAATATGTATATGAAAAAACACTGCACATCACACGTCCTTAGGAAATACCAAGTAAAGCAACAATACAATCTCACTGTGTGTTTATTCAATTAGCAAAAATCCAGAACACTGAGATACTCATATACTGCCATGGATGCTGGCTGTGAAATAATAGGAATTCTCATTTATTGATGAGGGAAATGCAAATTGGTCCAGCTACAATGAAAGACATCTTAGTACTTTCTTACAAAATTAAACATGCTCTTACCTTATCATCCAGTTATCTCACCTTTGTTATTTATGCAATGAGTTGAAAATATATGACAACAAAAATACCCAGTGTACCCAGTGTATAGATGTTTGCAGAAACATTATTTATAATTGGTAAGATATAGAGGAAACTGAGATATCATTTAGTGGGTGAATGGATAAATAAACTGGGATTTCTCCAATTAAGTATTTATTTGAAATTAAAAATAAATGAGGTAACAAATCATGAAAAGACACTAAGGGGCTTGAAATTCATATAACTAAATGAAAGAAGTCGATCTGAAAAAGGCTGCATACTGTATTCTGTCATCTATGTGACATTCTGAAAATTCGGGATGAATATGTAGAGCACAGAGGATTTTTAGGACAATAAAACTATCCTGTATAATATTTCAATGGCAGATACATATCACTATACATTTGTCAACAACCATAAAATGTGAAAACTGAGCTTAGAACTAAATAATATAAATTATAGACTTTGGGTGATAATGATACAATTTAGATTCATATAAATGTACCATTCAGTGAGGGATAGATTTTCATAGTAGGGGAAGCTCTGTGTATGTGTCAGGAGGGGTTATGTGGGAATTCTAGACTTGTTTAATTTTGCTATGAAATTAAACTATGCTAAAACATATAGTCTCTTAAATAATTTATATATTAAAGATATACAAGTCTCTTAAATGACTTTAAAATGTTCTATTATTATGTGGGAAATAGGTACAAGTGTATTTGTTTAATGTAGTATTCATATATTCTATACAGTGTCCAAAAGTAACTCCTAAAGTCACCATACAAAGGTAAAATGAAAAATAATAGCTAAATGTACCTTTATTTCAAAAATCCACTGCAAAATTTTATAAGATATTCTATACATATTGGCCTCCTATTCATAAAATGTTGTAAGGAATATTTGCTACATAAAATGCTTTTAGCTATAATTTCCCATCTTTTTCCTTTTTATGGTGACTTTAGGGGTACTTTGGGGATACCTTATATTTTAGATAGATAAGAAATCTTTCCAAATATATTATGAAAAATAAAGATATAAAAGTTCTCTTTTTAATATTAGTTATTTTATATTCTGTGTGTGGCAGAAAATAATTTCTATGGTACTTCCTATGAATTAAATAAAAATGATTAGAAAATAATTTCAAATTCAATTTTAATGGTTTTAGTATAAATAAGACTTCCCTTGGGAATTTAAAGTTACCTAGAGATAGAAAAGAAAGTGTTATCTCTTGTCACCAGCTGTTTTCAAACTATGACATTTTTAAGTGAACTTTATGTTTTATAGCTTTCCAACTTCAAATGTGCCATTTCTAGAATAAAAAATGAACATATGGATGAAATAATATTATGTCTGTTATTAAAGTTTGTTCAAAAATAAAAAGTGCTTGAAAAAGTGTAGCTTTTACAGATTAAAATGAAATTGAAATACATAAACCCCGGTTTACTAATACTCAGAAATGAAATTGAGTAGTTGATGTTGGAGAGCATTACTACATAGGAGAAAAAATTCTTCAAATCACTGAAGAAAATATTCCAGTTTGAAGAAATAACTTTAAACCTCTAAAAAAAGGAATGCATGTATGCTATCATAAAAATGATCAGTAGTAAAATTGAGATGTTAATATTGCTTAGAAAGATAAATTAATAATATATATAGATGAGTAATATATAAATATATGATTGTTTTATAACATTCCAGTTTTATCAATATGTAACATTTATTAAGTAGCTTCTGCATAGCTCCAAAAATAATTAATGGAGCAAATAGACAATCTACAGAATGGGAGAAGATATTCACTATCTATACGTCTGTTCAAGGGCTCGTATCTAGAATCTACTAATAACTCACACAAATCAGTAAGAAACTAAACAACCCCATTAAAAAGTGGGAAAAAGACAAGAATAGAAGCTTTCCAAAAGAAGACAGACAAATAGCCAATAAACAGTATGAAAAAATGCTCAACTTCACCATTCGGGGAAATGAGAATTAAAACAATGAGATATCAGTTTACTCCCGTTAGAATGTCTTATATTTAAAAATCCAAAAGTAACAGATGGTCATGTGGATGCATACAGAAAGGAATGCTTATACACTGTTGGTTGAGTTCCAAATCAGTACAACCTCTTTGGTAAACAGTATGGCTATTCCTCAAAGAACTAAATGCGGGCCTACCATTCTATCCAGCATTCTCACTCCTGGGTAGCTACCCAATGGCAATAAAGTCTTTTTATCAAAAAGATACCTGCACTCAAATGTTTATTGTAGCACAATTCCCAACTGTGAAATGTACAATCAACCCCAGTGCCCATCAATTCATAAGTGGATTGCAAAATATAGTATAGGTATTATATGGAGTACTACTTGGCCATAAAAAGATGAATTAATGTCTTTTGCAACAATTTGAATAGGACTAGAGACCATTATCCTAAGTGAAGTACCTGAAGAATAGAGAAACAAATGTACTTGCTTTTAAATCAGAGCTAACCTTCCCTCTGCTGGATTCAATAGAAATCCAGCAGAGGGAAGGAGAAGGAAAGGATGGACGACAACTTACCTAAATATACTATGAATACTATTTTGGAGATGGGCACACTTAGAACCATTACTCAAGCATTGCAAAAGTGATCCATGTAACCAAAATTATTTATACCTTGCAATAGTTTTAAATAAATTTTTAAATTTATTTAATTGGCCTTGAGATTATAATAAATTTAATTTTATGATTATTCATTTTATGTTTGAAACAGTTGTAAAGTTTACAAAAATGAATTAGCATTATTTTATATGTAACATTGTTAATCCTAACCATTTCTTTTATATCAAACTTCTTACACCAAACAATCCTATAACTTTCCAACTAAGCATTTGAAACCTAGATATCTGGTTTCAGAAATACTATATTTCAAATGGATTCCTTTTTAAGGTAGGTAAACAGCCATTTAGTAATCTTACCCTATAGCTCTGAAATTATAATGACAGCATGCTGATATTTTCCATTTTATGCAGTAGTTTGCATTAAATAAAAGAAAAATAGGACAAGCATGGTGGCTTGCACCTATAATCTCTGCACTTTTGGAAGCTAAGTTGAAGTATCACTTTAAGTCAACCTGGGAAACAGAGTGAGACTCTGTATCTACAAAAAGTAGTAATAAAAATAATAATTAACCATGTGTGGTGGGGTACACTTGCAGTCCTTGCTACTTGGTAGAGCCACAGGTTAATTGAGCTCAGGAGTTTGAGGTTGCCATGTGCTGTGATTGGGCCATTACACTCTAGCTTGGGGGAAAGAGTGAGACCTTATCTCTAAAAAGTAAAAAAAAAGATAATGATGCTTTTGTACTTAAAATAACAAAAAAAAATTATGAAATTGTGGTGCAACATCATGTCTAGTTCGATTTGTAAAGACTATTTTAGACTTTTTAATTTATTCTAATGACAAAGTTGTAATAACATCAGTGGTTATAAATATACCTACTTTAATTTTGAATTAAGATCACTCAAAATTTATTCTTGCTATTTTAAGTTTTATACCAGTAAAATACTATAAAAAATAAGAATTATTTTTCTTTCCTATGTATTAATTCCTTTTTATAACATTTTATTATCTGGTTATAAAACCTAAAATGTTACTATTATTTCTGGAGCAACATATAGTAACAATGAATCCTTTAGTGCAAAAATAACTGGCATCTATACAATTATACATCAAGTTTTCATCATAAGTATAGACTCTGCCAGCTATTGTGTATGTCATAATGCTACAAGACAGTGTGTGTGATGTATAAAGGAAGCTAAAAGTGTAATTATTACTTTGCACAATTTCTTTTATTTATTTATTTATTTATTTTACACAGAATCTCACTAGTCACCCTCAGTAGAGTGCTGTGACATCACGGTTCACAGCAACTTCCAACTCTTGGGCTTAAGCAATTCTTTTGTGTCAGCCTCCCATGTAGCTGAGGGACCCGCCACAACACCCAGCTACTTTTTTTGTTATTGTTGTCATTGTTTAGCAGGCCCTGGCTGGGTTCAAACCCATCAGCCCCAGTGTAGGTGGCCAGCATCCTAACCACTGAGCTACGGGTGCCAAGCCTTTGCAGAATTTCCTGTCTTATTAGAAAGACAAAACATGAGAAAACAATGAAAAATTATAGCATGTATAAGATAAAAATATTCTAGAAATATAATCGTAACATAATTTCTTTCTATACTTCAGATATTAAGAGTAGTGGAAGGAATCTAGCAGAGTAAGTATACTTAATTAAGAAGAAAAATTTCTCTAAGGAAATACTGACATAAAACAAGATCAAGTTCCCTCATTGATGTATGTTTAAGTTCTACATACACTTACAAGTAAGAGATTCAAAGGGTACATTTGATCTGAAGTAACAGCACTTATACCATTATGAAGATTTCTTAACTTGAGAGATAATTGTTTCTACTTTAACATATAACTGTGGTTTTAAATTATGAATATATTTTGAAAATATTTGCAGGAATTGCATCTATAACCTTATTTTATAGTTAAATAAAATGTTTTCCTTTTAGTTTAAATGATAATGTTGGAAATGCAAAGAACATGATTAACAAAGATTATTTTTTAATAATCCAAATATTTAAATATGATAAATCCTTCTAGAAGATTCTTTCATCAGTTAACTTTATTGCAAAACAGATACCTCCCATCTTAGACACTTAACAACTTGAGAACATTGTTACCTGGGTGCTTCACTTGGTTTGGGTCATTGTTTATTTTGGACTGTTCTTCAGGTCTCTCTTACATATTCATAGTCAAGGGTAAGTCTTCTGGCTGACAGATAACCTAGAACCAGGTCATTCTTATGACCAACTACTTCTAGGCTGTCACTGGGGATCTTCAGTTCTATGCCATATGATTTCCCATCCTTCAGCTAACTGGCACATGGTGTTCACAGGTTCCAAGGGGAGGAAAAGAAGGCAAACATCAGTAAATAGTCATTTTCAACTTTCTCCTTAAAGCATATTTGCTTATTTATTACTGGCTGAAGTAGAGTATGTGCCTAATCTCAGAATCAGTGTGAGCCCAGACTAACCAAGGGCAGAGATACAGGAAGAGATATGATATTTTACTATTGTTGTTGTTGAAATGAAGTCTCACTATGTTGCCCAGGCCAGTCTCCAGCTCCTGGGCTCAAGCAATCCTCTCATCTCAACCTCCCAAAGTTCAGGGATTATAGGAGTGAGCCACTGCACCTGGCCAAGGGAAGAACAGAATTTCCAGCCATTTGATACGGTCTGACAGAATTCTCCTCCCTCTCCAATAATATGTGCACAAAAATGAAATCACATATCACTTCATTTTGTAAGTTTTATTTATTTCTCAGTGTATTGAAAATGTTATTCTATATAAATATATAGTAGTATCTCCGTTGTTGACCATGTCCTGAATGTGACCTAATTTTCATAAACTGGACATGTACCACGTATAAGTACAGTAGGCCAATTTCCTTATGTTGACCATCTCTGTATATTGACCAGTTTGGATGATCAACTTACAGAGGTTCTACTCTCTCTATATATTTATTTTGTTAAATTTATATTATTCTACTGTATATAGTATGTTTTCTTTGTTTTAGCCTAATCTTTCATCATTAAATGTCAGCTCTTTGCAAAGTGTTTTGGTTATAGAACAAGTACTTTTAAACATTCAGAAAACATTAAAAGTAATTTTAGGTCACAAGAGAAATATCCAAAAAGTAGAAAACACAAATGTGCCATCTTTAACCTTACAGTTTATAAAGGGGTCAAGTTTCACAGTTTCACCTATGTTGTGCAAACTAACAATGAGGGAATTAGTTCATTCCAGTATAGGAATTTCACTTGCTATAGTACCTACAGGAAAATGTAATCATCATAATTATAATACCCCATAGGCTCAAGCATTCTACATCTATTTTCTTATTTAATCTCCACCCAATCCCTAAAATTTAACTATTTTTATTGCAGATTAGAAAACTGAGGCTCAGAAAATTGTAGCACTAGGAATTCTAAGTGGCAGTACTAAAAACCAGGTTTGAACAAAATAGGGAGGGGCAGGAGCTGTAAGTTATTAAAATATACTTCTACTAAAATTAGTTAAAAGGTATTTGATAGAAATCCATCTACCTATACACACACAGAGATACTGTTTCTATTCACAATGGTAAAGAGTAGGGATTTTTCAACACTGTTACATATCACAATTCCCTGGATCTTTTGTTAAAATGCAGGTTGCCAGGTATTAATCTAAAGACCCAGAGTTGGTTTTTGTTGTTTGTTTGCAGTTTGGGGCCAAGGGCTGGGTTTGAACCTGCCACCTCCTGCATATGGGGCAGGTGCCCTACTCCTTTGAGCCACAGGAGCTGCCTAGCCCCAGAGATCTTGATTCAGTCTATTGGAAAGTGTCTTGAGAATTTTCATTTATTCTGAGTTCTAGATGATGATTTGGGGTCACACGATGAGAACCACCAATCCCAGGGTATAATCTTTGCCCAGTTTCTTTTTTAGTGTGTACTAATATAAGGTCGAGCTCTTATTGTCATGGAGTAACAAATTTTGTCTTTGCAGTTCATACCAACAACACAGCAGCTTCTTCAGTATTGTTTCTAAGCCTGTGGAAAAGCATTGCAGGATGAGTGAGGACAGACATGAGGTAGAAGTGGTTGTTTTTCCAGAAAACTAAAATTTTCTATATTCTCCAGGACTTCTTGAGACTATTGAGGAATAATATAATAGGTCTTAAACATATCTGTTCCACAATAGCTGAATTTCATTTTCCTAATCAAAGTATTGAGCATAGTTAAAGGTGAAAAGAACTGAGAATAATCAAGGGAAGGTATTTTTATAATTTTAGCTATTTCTGCTAACAAGTAAGGCAGCAGAATTGCCTAAATTTTGCTATAATTTAATAATATATAGTGTGTGCACGCACGTGCACCCACGCGCACACACAAGATGCTGACAAAAGAAAATTCCAGATAAATTTTAGAAAAACTTTGACCAACTTTCTAAGAGTCATCACAAGTTTAAATCAGTAATAGTATGTAGATAGGGCTTATGTGGCAAATAAAATTAGAGTTTTAAAATTTGATTGTCAACAGAGTCATTTTGGTGAAATAATAAAGGTCCAATTCTGTAGAAATATATAACTGTCCAATTCTCAATCAATAAGAGAAAAAAAATCATTATTAATTGTTCAGATGAGGGAAACAAAATAATATATAACCAAATTAAAGGATTTAGAAAGGTTTTTATTTTGTATACCACAATTATACACATTTATGGTGTCCTACAGACTTTCAAATTTATTCATTTGTGATACAAAGTTCTTTTAAATTTTTTAAGTCTTTTGCTTAAATCAGATATATCTTTAAACATTTAGATGCACAGCATATGCAAATAATTCAGGAGTTTTGTTCAAAATTATTGAACAGGCTCTGCATGTGTATATTCAGTCAGAAAAATGAGAGGAGCATGCACTCTTTTACACCCTAAAGATGAGTGAATATAATGACACTTTGTGTCTGAACAATGCATCAAACTGTATTTCAATTGCCCTACATTCAGTAAAATTTCTAGTAAATATTTTTAAGCACTTGAGCTTCATCTCAGAAAGAAGGTGGAGAGAGTCATGCTGGTAATTTTCAGGAAAAGTAAATAAAAGTTCATACAAAAGCATCTCAAGTTAACACACCCTTTGTGCACAAAGGATCCTTCAAGTAAGTGAACAATTACTTCACAAAGGTTTATCTTCTTGGTGTGTGAATTGTTCACAAAGTGATTCAATAGGTCTATTCAATTTAAAGCACCTGTTCTGAAGCCTTTCCTCAAGATAAACTCCCACACAGTGAAAAAGAAGCTGTCTATTAACAAGAGATTCAAGACCAAACCAATAGCACCTTGTGTTCTTCTCCTTGCTTGATATCCCTTGCTTATTTCATCTGATTTGGAATAAACTTTGCCGTAAATTTCATAAGAATAACCTCCATGAAAATCATTTACTTTTTATAAACTTTAGAAACATAGAATTCATTAGTGATTGCAGTAAGTTATGTGCCATGTTTGTTAATATAGGAAGAGAAAAATAAACTAATATTCTAGAGGTGCGCCATTGGTGTGGTGGCCACTATTCATATGTTGCTATTAAAATTTAAGTTTAATAAAATTAAGTAAAAATATGATGAGACTCTCTGTAATACTAGTCACATTCAAGCGCTGATGAGGCATATGTGGCTAATGATACAGCATTTCCACCGCTGGAGAAAGATCTAGTAGACAGGGCTAGCCTGAAGTGACAGCCTCAACACAGAGTGGCACGCGTGATGATAAGCGGCTTAAAGTCTTTGTCTACCACTATGTTTACAAAACTTACATCAGTAAAATGTCCCTTTTACCAAACTTTGATACGATGTTTTATGAAAAAGTTACTTCATTATTTTAGATAATACCAGTAATTGGGATTTCTATGACAATCTCTAATAACAAGCACTCTTAAGAAAATATGAATTTAATACAATCGTGCTTTTTAATGTATTTTCCTATGAAGAGTATGATTATTTTAAATTTGCATTTTATATATTATTTATACATTGGTCAGTTCTTCTTTGCCTATTTTTAAATCATTTTTATAATCTATGACTTTCTTATATAACTAATGTACAGTAATTAGATGTTACCTAGTGCAAAACACATGTTACTAAAAATCACAAAGGTTGGTTATCTCTATTTCTGGTTTTTTTTTTTTTTTTGTCTGGGGCTGGGTTTGAACCTGCCTCTTCTGACATATGGGGCTGGTGCCCTACCTTTTTGAGCCGCAGGCACCACCCCTAGTTTATTTCTATTTTAAAATGTAGTGCAGAATAAATTCCATGGAATAAAATTTAATGATTATAAAGCCTTAACATTAACCATATTATATAGCATATATTGAGATTCTGAGTACAGTTACATTGCTAATTTTTTTTTCCTTTTTTTTTGAGACCAAGTTTTATATGTCACCCTGGGTAGAGTGCCATGGCATCAGAGCTTACAGCAACCTCAAACTCTTGGGCTTAGGCAATTCTCTTGCCTCATTCTCCCAAGTAGCTAGGACTATAGGCACCTGCCACAATGCAGGAGCTATTTTTTTGTTGTAGTTGTTACTGCTGTTTAGCAGGACCAGGCCTGGTTTGAACCCACCAGCCCCGGTGTATGTAGCTGACACTGTGACCACTGAGAGTGGGCACTTGAGCTAACAATGCTGATTTTTCAAATGTTATTATTTCAGCTTCTTATAAGAAAAATTAAATAGTAAATAGAAAAACAACACAGAAGTATTATAATTATAAGGCAAAATTATGGTATACGTGCCTAAAACACAATTTTGATGTAAGTTAAGTTAGTTAAACATAATCCGATTGATTCCATTTCTGGACACTCAGCTCATTACATCACTTTCATTTTCCCTGAGACTGTCTCTGTTCCTACGATTTAGCCCAGGAGGCTGCCGTTTGGAAGGCATCATTTTTTTTTTTTTT
>CAUYQV010112622.1:0-10660 GCA_963574575.1 Galagoides demidoff
TGTCAAAGATCAGGTACCGGTAAGTAGTTGGATTCATCTGTTGGCTCTCTATTCTGTTCCACACATCTACCTCTCTATTTTTGTGCCAGTACCATGCTGTTTTGATCACTATGGCTTTGTAGTATAGTCTGAGGTCTGGCAGGTTGTTTATTTTTAATATAAGTAGAGAATATATTTGGGCCAAGGTGAGGGCTGCAGCCTGGGCAAAAGTTTGTTTGTTGCTCAGGACAGTTTGATGGGAGCTGGGAGTGCTCTGTCCCAGTGGTCATTCAGGGTCCAGGCTCTTTTCATTTTCTACCACTTTCTCAGGCCTCAGAGTCTTGCAGAAGATAATGAGGAAAGAGAAGATAAGATTCCAAGGGCAATTTCAGGGATCAGGCCTGACAGAGGGAGACATCACTTCCACCCACACACCATTGACCAGACCGGTCACCCAGAGCCACCTAGATTAAGAGAGCTGAAAAATATATTCTTTACTGTGCCAGGATAAGACAGGAAGGCAGAGATATTGACAGGCACCACTGATCATGCTCACAGGCTGTGTACTTGCATAAGTCCCACTGACTCTGTAACAGACACACAAGGTTGACATGCGTTCTTTCTAGGAAATTAAGAGACAGATACTGGTTCTTGTGTGAATTTCCTCTTATTTTCTTTGTTTTTGAGAGCTTCCCTTTTGTTTTTCTAAGTGAAAGGGGAGAAAAGTGATAACTGCTTGCAGTTACCAGAATCTAATTTTCAAATTAATGTACAGTGTTTTATCCTTCAGGGGATACCATTTAGTTAGACATTAGTCACTCATTATGTTTATAGGAAAACTGATTTGTATGCTAAACCTATCACAGATAAATTCACACCATGCCAACTGTGTAGAAAAGTTAAATTTGCTGTCTTGAGTTTATATTCATAGGCATTTCATTGTCTCTTAAAATATCTCCCATATTTGAATATGCAATATGATATATTCCCTGCAATCCATCCAAAAGTTAAATATGTATTGAGGTTGAAATTTTAAAAAAACTGCTGACTCACTATTTCTGACTGGTATTCTTTAACTTGATAAGAATTCCCTTCTAATCTTCCTTCTCTAATATCCTTTTCAATATTTCCCCTTCTAATGTGCCCTCTGTCAGCTCCTCACACTGATAGAGCCATTTCTATTGCTTTTGTGAGTCTAATAGGGCACCTAGCTTCGGAACTTCTGACTCCTGAATACTAATATTGTTTCACGCAGTATTTGTGGTTCAAATAACCCACCTTTGCATAAGCACTGATGTGCTCATTTCAGGGTGTGACTGAAAATGCCACACATTTCAAGTCAATTGTTGGAACCACATTTCTTGATATATTAAGGTTATTTGATATGGCAATAGTTATTCATATATATTTTTAAGCTTTACAATTTTTGGTTATAGTTAATGATCATCTTGTTCCAAATTTTTTCCATTGACAACTTTAAATATGTATGTGAACCTCTGATATATTAGCAATTGATAAGAACAGGAGAATATTCTATCCAGAAAGGACCAGTGAGCTACCCAATTACATATGATGGAATTTGATTAACATTCCAAATACAAAGATGTACAGTTCCTCCACTAAGGAACCTTAAACCAAATTTTGAATGGGGCTGTGTGCTGATGTGGATATGTCTATACCTGGAAAACTAGGCATGAGAGTAACTTCCAAAGTAAGATGTTAGGAGAGTCCATTGAGTCTTTGGAGGATTTTAGTAGATCAGATTATGAAATACACCACAGAGGAGGTGACATTAAGAGCAATTATCTTTAAAATAATAAGGATTACAACAATGGATGGTGAACTATATTCAGATCTAAGAAACGTATACTAGTCTATGGGAGCCTCCTTCATCACTGAATCTTCTTTATCTCTCTATCTTTTCTAAAAGTAAGATAAATAAAGTGTTCTTCCCAATGTCCAGCACAGTGCCAGGATCACAAGAGTTTCTTCCAGGGTTGGTGGGTAGATTGGTGAGTGGATGGGAATATAATTAAAGGAATGTTAGAATCATTTATTCTTTTATTTATTTATTCATGCAAACAAACACAAACCAAAACTAGGGGAGACGTGTATAGAGCCAAGGAAGATGGGACAAGAAAGAATTTCAAAATTATGATGTACTCTGAAGTTGTTGTTACAACAGTATTTTCTTTGACACAGGCCTCAGAGTTAAGAATATAGGCTGAAATATAATCCCATTAATAAATACATGCATATGAAGCCCACAGGAGCTATGTTCTCCAGGCTTTAAATCTTGGATAAATGAGACTGTGAGTTGATTGCCGCACTAGTATGGAGTATTTCCTTGTATTTGCCCTACCACATTTCCCTCTCAGGAAATCAAGAGATACTCCCTTTACTTGAGGAACCCACATTGATCCCCTTGATCTGTAAAATAATTCTGGAGTCAACCTTCCCAAACATTCATTATGTTCTAGACGTGAATCATCAGGTCAACCTGCATGTCCTCTGTCCCCTTGGCAATTTTGGTTTCCCCTCCTAGTGTCTCTTTAAATCTGCTCTGTCTTTCATAAAGTAAAACAACCAGAACTACACACAGCACGCCAGATGATGGCTTTTAATGAAAGTAACAGCTGTTACCTATTCCATTTCAGGAATTCCAGCGTCTCACATGGGACTGATGCTCTATCTTGGAAACTTGCATTTGAATCATGCTTTATGGTTTGCTCTGTCACTAAGCTGCATTTCCTCACTTGACTTTTTACAGTAATCTTCTGGAATGGAGACAGCTGTTATTGTTACCTTTGCTTTACAGAGAAGAAAACTGAGGTTTAGGGAAGTGAAATGACTTCTCCAACATCACAATAATGTGTAATGAAAGACCCAGAACCCGAATTCCCAATCCCAGGACACACGATGCTACTGCTGGTGACAGGCAACCATACAGAGCAGCCTATTAAATGTAGGTTCACTACATAATTGGCAGGGCACTAAGCCCGTTCCATGTTTCCATATTGGCTTCTTGCAACTAATAGCCCCACTAGCAGGGGCTTAGAGCAGCTGAGTGGTCTGCAAAAGGTCATGGCGCTGGTAGCCACTAAAATAGCATCCTAGGCCATGTCTGCCAGACCTCAATGCACTTGCTTTTTAAGGCCCCTCCCTCATCCTGCCAGGCCTCTGACTCCATGTTCACTGCTTTGCTCTTGATACATCAGGCTATGACTTTATAAAACCTAGAGAATAGCCCTGGATCATATCTTAACCATAACATTGGGCTTATCACCCTATAGGTAAGATATCTAAGGGGAGCCCAGCTGTCCCAGGTGGCTCAGGACTGAGGGGCTTGCCAATACCTGGTTCTTTTCAATGAGGAGAAAAATCTATAAGAGATTACTATTATTTATCCCAATTAATTTGCTATTTTGCTTCCTGGAAGTCCTAACTTATCTGAAGTTAAGATGTGGCTTCTAAGGAGCAGAAAAGGAAGAGCTTGAGCCCTGACGGCTGCAGCTAACTTCAGTTAGACCAGGAGATTCTTTTGGCCTCAGACTTAAAGTAAATATTATGTATATCCATTATATAGCAGAAATTAGTTTAGCTGAATTTGGTTCTTCAGAATTCTATCTCTGAACTCTCCCACACTGAACATGTAAAATCAGTTCTATCTATTTTCCCATCCCCTAACCTCTTAAGTTTTATGATTTCTTTTATCTTTTTGAGAAGCGACTCCCGACCTCTCCCCTCATGTGTTTAACTTGTGTCCATAAATCGACTCCTTAGCTGATGTTGGCCTTAGCCCTAAGAACAACCTCAGCTCATAAACTGTTCTTTCCTACAGTGGGAAATTGCAAAATCCCAGCTTGGAGCACAACCATTAAACATGCAAACACAAAATGAATAATGTTGTGTTTTGTTTTATTGCAGTTGTACTTGAGGAACCAACATACAAAGCAAAGGCTCTGACAGTCTTCTCTTGACATCTAGAATGGGTTTGAGGCCCGCCAGGGAAGAATTCCTAAGCCCAGAAGCTCATAATTTCTGTGGTCCCCACTAGCTCCTCTCCAGGTAGATGTGGGCAGTTATTTCTTCCTTCTTGGCTGCATGTATATAGATGCATGTGTAAATAAAAGGGCCTTTCTGAAATGTTAGTTTATGCTGGACCAAGTTTTATGTGAAAGTTGAGTAATCTACTGACAGATGGATGATAGCAGCTGAGCCAAGGGGAAAACGTAATGAAAAAATAAGATCCTAGTGGCTTCACCTTCCCGCATGGTGGCGTCACTCAGATTGTCAAGCTGAGCCATAATGTGGGCTCAGGGACTGGCTGATGACAGAGGTCAGAGATGAGAAGGAGGTTATATAATGTGCTAGCATCAAAGAGATGTGTATCAACACAATATGAGAAAATTTTTCCTAATTGGCAATGACCAAGGGAAAAGCATTCTAGACATTCATTTATTTAATAAGTTTTTTTGAGCCCCTACTATTTGCTAGGCATTATTCTAGGCACACAGGTCTATCAGTGGTTGTAAGTGCTATGACGAAACTCAACAAGGAGATGGAAACGAAAGGTAGGATGGAGTGCTGTTTTAGCTGGTGTGGTTGCAGAAGCCCAATCCTGTCCATGGTGACTGATTAGAGCTCTGAATGAAGTGGGAGAGCAAACCCTGCCAGTGTGTGGGAGAAGAACACTCCCAACAGAAAGAACGGCTCAATAAAAACCAGCACCTTTGGTCACTTCCTTAACATGGTAACTCGAGGAGATGGTGGTATCTAACACAAACCAAGACATAGAACTGGGAGGGGATCATGAGACAGCACCTGGGGATGTTTTACGAGCACCATGAGCTGTTATAATACCTCAGGAGTTAGCAATTCTCATCTTTAAATGTGTGTCACAAATTAAAAAATGTTAGCCACTGTGCTATTGATATCAGGAAAATGACTGAGAAAATAACTATCTTACAGTACTAGAAGTTGTTTGATACTTATGTAGATACCCAGCTAAAAAAGACCCTGCTTCTTTGGTGTCAACACGGCATAAGAGTGTTAAAGAAAGAAAAATTCAACGACACTTATTATAGGACAGTATGGGCGACTTTATTCAAGGCCACTGGGATAGGTATCGGGACCACTCCAATGGGGTCTCTCAGTGGAATAGAGAAATTAAGTTCAAGATGCAGCACAGGAAAGTGGGAATTTATAGCCAAGGAGAAGGATGGGAGGCAGGGCAGTGAGTAAGAAATTACTAAGAGGAAACCTCAGGGGTCAGAGGTATTCTGACCTAATAGGATCCTTGCTTAAGTCAGGCCAGGGTGGTCAAATATCATTTCGGGGATGGTGGCAGAGGAGAAACCTGATCAGATATGGAGGGTGATGAGTTATTGAGGATGGGAGGGGGTGGTTATTGCTAATCGAACTCAGCAAGATTCATTGCTAAATCTGAATTTTATGAGTAAGTGGGCAGATGAGAGAAAGCTTAGGAGCCTAACTGAAGTTTGGCCAAGCAGAGAATCTTTGTCAAAAGAAGATGGGAAAGTTGTTGCTTCTCTAGGGTTAAAGCTGGTCAGGACTTTACGCCAGCCCAGATCTCCAGGTGTCAGGCTGGACTGGAGCTGGGGAGGGGCTGGGGTGCTTTTGCAATGTTTTGCTGACATTCCTCAGTCTGTGGTAAAATCATCTCATGGGTGAAGCTGCTGGAGATTGATCACCTCTGATGGGGACATGGCTAGGGAGGTGAGAACTTTAGGGAGTAAAGTTCCACCATTTTGAAGCTTTGTGAAGCGGAAGGAATAGGAAACTTACATTTGCATTTTTAGTATGAGAACAGGAACAGGATAGAAAATGCCTGGGAAATATTGAGTGAGCTTCACAAAACACACAGCACAGCCATCAGCCATGGACGATGATGTATGAGACAATCTTTTCAAGCCAAGAGAAATATCATCTGGTGAGGAAAATAAGACTTGCCTATTAAAACTTAATTTTTAGGAATAAAATGAAGCTAATTGGCAGATAAAATAGTAATTGGGGCAATAAAAGCAAAAAATCATAGAAGCTTTGTGAACTACAGTCTTAAAGATCCTTTAAGATCCTTACTTCCTTCACAAGAGGAAGTAAGACATAAGTTTATTATTGAAAATGGGTAAAATTTGAATAGGCATGAAGGAGAGGGTTTCTCTTGAGGTGAATAAACATAAGGCAATGAGGCTGTGGTGTGTGAGTAATGTTCGTAAGTCCTGCTGATTCAGCCTGGCTGAACTACAACATAACTGTGAGGAGAGAAATGGAGGAGAGATTGTAGAGGGTCTTGCGTGTCAGACTAGGAATTTGAATTGCATCCTGTGGACAAAGGGGACCCTTTGCTAGCTTTGAAAAAAGCCATGATGTATGAAAATTACTGTCACAAGAGAATGAATCTCAAGGAGCGGAGCCTGAGGATAGGAAGAGTAGTCACACAAAATTGCAATAGTCACTTGTTCCAGTGGCAGAGGGCATCACATGGCAAGTTAAGTGAGTTGTACAAAGATTGACACAGGAGGTTTAAAAGGTCACGGCAATTTCTGCTTCTGACCAAGATAGAGGAACAGAAATTAGATAATATACTCCTGCCTGAAACGACTGAGAAAACACAGAATACATGAGACAATGGTTTCAAATATAGAGAATCAGGCCCAACAGCACAGTCTGAACAGAAGAGGGAACACACAGCAGCACTAGGATTGTTCCTCTACTGCTGGACGGACTTTCCAGGGAGCAGGTGCAGGAGGACCCAGCAGCCTCCCTGAGTGAGAACACTAAGTTGCAAGTCCAAAGTAGCAAGAACTTATGGGGAAGAGTACAAGAAAAGAGAGAGAGTTCCGGAAGTCTACAGAGGTCCCCTCAGGTCTTCAGCTAGGTACTAATCAACAAACGTGAGTGAAGAATCTACACAAGCCTGGAGAAAGAACTATCAAAAGGATCAGAAGGAACAATCCCTGTAGCCCACCAAGGACGGGAATAGTTTACATTCCCAAAGGCCAGATTAGAACATCCTCATAATTCATAGGCTCTCAGGGAGATTACTCAAAGAGGTCTACCTTCATGGAACAAAATTAGAAATAGAATAGAGGCTGCTCTAATATATCTTGCTAACAAACTTGCTTCTTTTAAGCAAGGCTTAGAAGAATCAAATTGTTTCCAAATAACTTAACTGGTCCTTAAAAATATACGAATATAAAAAATGTCCAGGACCCAACAAAGTAAATTCTCAACATTTGACAACCAATCAAATATTGCCAGACATGCAAGAGAGAAGGAAAACATGAGCTGTAATGAGGAGAAAAAACATTCCAAAAAAATAGACTCACAAATGCCTCCTGTGATAGAATAAGTGCACAAGAACATTAACCTAGTTATTATGGTGGTACTCCATATGTTCATGAAGATTGATAAAAGATTAAGCATCTAAGTAGAGACATGGAAACTATGAACAAGACATATTTAAAGTAAAGAAACGAAGACTACAATATTGAAAATGAAACATACCCTGGATGGGATGAATGGCAAATTAGACAAGGCAGAACAAAAGACTAGTGAACTATAAGAAGTCATGACGATAGAAACAATCCTAAGTAAAAACACCCAGAGAACACTAGGTAGCCTGATATACACGTAAATGAAGTCCCCAAAGGAAGGGAGAGGTAGTAGGAAAGAAAGGAAAAAATTATATATACAGGGTGACCATGAAGTTCATGTGCAATTTAAAATTTTATGGCCATGCTATATGTATGTATGTATAAGAAATGATAGCCAAAACCTTTATAAATTGGAACAAAACTTAAAGTCACAGATCTAAGAAGACCAATGAACTTGGAGCATAAGAAACTTGAAAAAACTACACTAAGGTACTGTTGCTGGACCAAGGAGTCACCCAAGTCAATCAAAGGAGAAGCAAAGAGAGATCAACAGTTTCACCTTTATTTACAGAAAGGCCAATGATTCCAGAGGGCAGCAGGGATATCTCCCCAAAGAACTGCTCTGCTTTCTAATTTCTTCTTAGTATTTTTATCCTTTACAGTACAGACTTACATCAGCAGTATCGTTAATTAGCGTGCTATACATCAAAAAAGTTCTCCCCACCCCCACCCCGAGTAGGTTACAAAGTCAAAATATCTCTTGCTTTCAAGGTGACTGTATCTTCATGGGACTTAATCAGACTAAACTTGTGGCCAATTAGCACTTCACTGAGTACATAGAGTATAGTGCCCTGGGCCCCTTGGGCTGGTGACATGCAATCCAGTTCCCCAGATTATCTATGGCAGTGGGCCTTCAAAGCAAATAAACAATCCTCATAGACTCACCTGGTCTTGCCAGGGCCTGACCAGCAGGTGGCCAGTGGCTGGTAACAGTACAGCATAATTGAATTACTTAAAACCATGAGCAAAGAGAAAATCTTAAGAGGAGCTGGAGGAAAAAAAAAAAAAAAGACACATGTAGCAAGGAACAAAATAAAACAGCAGAGGTGGGCACAGTGGCACAGTGGCTCACACCTATAATTCCGGCACTCTGGGAGGTTGAGGTGGGAAGATCATTTGAGCTCAGGAGTTTGAGACCAGCCTGGGCAAGAGGGAGGCCCCATCTCTACTAAAACAAAAATTAGAAAAATTAGCCAGGCACTGTGGCAGCCTCCTGTAGTGCCAACTACTCTGGAGGCTGAGGCAGGAGGATTGCTTGAGCTCAGGAGTTTGAGGTTGCTGTGAGCTAGGTTGATGCCATGGCACTCTAGCCTGGGCAACAGAGTGAGATTCTGTTTCAGTAAAGGAGAAGGAGAAGAAGGAGGAGGATGAGGAAGAAGAAAAAGAGGAGGAGGAGAGGGATAAGGAGAAAGAAGAAGAAAGCAGATTTTTTTCCTCTTAGATTGATCTATAGATGCAATGCAATCAAAATCCCAGAAACTACTATTTCTTCTTAGAAATTGACATGTTGATCCTAAAATTTGTATGGAAATGAAAGAAACTGAATAGCTAAACAGCTTTGAAAAAGAACAAAGTTAAGGCATTTAAACATACCTGATTTCAAGACTGATTATAAAGTAGTAACCACCAATATACAACATTGACAAAAAAAAAAATAGAATAATGACCCATTGTAGACAATCGAGAAATAGAACCACATATGTATGGACAACTGCTTCTTCTGTAAGGTTTGAGGATAGTGAATGAAGAAAAGATAGTTTTTTAACAAATGGTTTTGGATTCCCACATGCCAGGGGGAAAAAAACTATAACTTATATCTCTACCTTGTACCATTTGCAAAAATTAAGTCAAAATGGATTGTAAACCTAAATATAAAATTATAGAACTTCTAGAAGAAAACATTTTACAAATCCTGTGACCTTGAGTTAAGCAACTTAGATATGACAACAAAAATGTGATCTAGAAAGGAAATAAAAAGATAAATTAACTTCATAAAATTTAAAACTGCTGTTGAACAGATATTGCTAAGTGAATCAAAGGACAAGTCACAAAATGAGAGAATATATTTACAACCCATCTATTTGGTAAAAGGCTTGTATCGGGAATATATAAAAACTTTTGAAATTCAAGAAAACATACAACCCAGCCAAATAAGTAAATGGGCAAAATATGTGAGCACTTTACCCAATTAGCACATGGAAAGGTGTTTGATATAATTAGTCATTAGGGTAGTGATTTTCATCCAGGGTACTACAGCACACTGGCATGCCGTGAGAGGATCTTAGGTGTGCCATGAAAATCTTTTAAAATTATTAATTAGGGGCGGGTGGTGCCTGTGGCTCAAAGGAGTAGGGCGCCGGCCCCATATGCCGGAGGTGGTGGGTTCAGACTCAGCCCTGGCCAAAAACTGCAAAATTAAAAAATAAATAAATAAATATATATATAAATTAAATTATTTTCAAAAGAAGTTCAAAATTTCTACTGTAGCAGCCTGTATAGTTTATGGCAAGGAGTGAGAGTTATAAGAAACACCTGTATAGTAACACCTTGGTGATAAGAGCATGGGGAGGGATTTGGCTCTCCTGACAAACATGAGAGCTTATGAGACAGAGCATCAGTGATTAGCAGTCTCTACACCTGTGGTGTTAAGAGCCAAGGGCGCGTGTCTATAAGAGGCTGGAGGAGGAGGCAGTGAGGAGCCCACATTCTATCACAGACCCGTTCACTGTGATTCTGTCACTTCTCCTGCCTGCAGAATGCCTGCACGGCATCTCTCTACGAAAGACTGCTAAGATGTATTCTTCTTTTTTTTTTTTTTTTAAGATGTATTCTTCTTACTAAAACTGCTTCTCTTCCTCAAATACTGTCTCTCTCTCTCCCTTCTGCTAAAGCAAATAGCCCTCAGGCACCATAGAGCCATTGTTCCCCAGCTAGGTAGCCCAGAGGTCCACATCCGAAATCTAGGTAAGCCCGGGGGCTGGAGACCTGGCCAGTCCTGGGCCCTGACAAGTAGCTACCACGAAGGGACCCCAACAAAGTATATTCTGAAATAACTTAGGGGACCTGGAAAAATAGACTTGGACCCCCACTTAGGTTAATTAATTGGTAATTTATTTTACCTGCTGCAGGGGCTGCTGCTCCGAGAGACAGTCAGCAGCCCGTGAGAGTGTGAGTTACCTTTTATAGGCTTTGTGTAAGCATATTACAGAAGCAAAAGGTGG
>CAUYQV010112623.1:0-20914 GCA_963574575.1 Galagoides demidoff
CTTAGTTATTGTGTTAAAACATTTATACTCTAGTTCTAGAAAAGTTCACTTGTACCCTTGTTAGACAGACCATATAGGTGACCTTTCCAGTCACCCTCCCACCACCCATCCGCCCTTCTCCCCCAATAAAACATTTTGAAATGATCATTTGGAGAGGAAAGGAGGCTTGATTTGGGGGTAGTTATGCCATAGTCTAGGCAGGAAGCATCTGGTCCTTCCCTCCATGACACCCAAGGGAAGGAAGCCTTCCTGTCTTGACCCTCACCCCAAGGGGTGGCGGGGTCAGGAGGTGGGCACACTCAGTGTGACCAGAGCACATACTGGGGTACTTCCTGCTGAGTAGGAGCTCCTGGTAGGGACAGGAGAGATGTGCCCAGGGACTGGCTCAGAGAGCAAGTGGCCTGGCTGGGCACACACAGCCTCTCGGAAGTCCCCTGCCATCCCCACCAAACCACGCAGTGACCTCTGAGGCTATTCTTGCAGCCTGGGAAGCTCTGACTGAGCCTCCCCCTTCACCATCCCCCCTCCCCATCTGTCCTTCTGCCAGAGTTCTCTGCCTGGGTTCTCTAAGATCTCTCTGGGCTCCAAGCCTACTTCTTGACAGCCTACATGTTCAGCCAAATCATTAAAATGCATCTGCAATGGATTTTTAGAGCAGCGAAACTACTCTGATACTATCATGGTGGACACATCATTATACGTTTGTCCAAACCCACAGAATGCACACCAAGAGTGAACCCTAAGGTAAACTGTCTGTTGACATTGGGTGATAATGTGTCAAGGTTCATCAGTTGCGATAAATTACCATTCTGGTGGGGGATGGTAATGGGGGAAGCTCCTTCCCGCCTCAGGGCCTTTACACTGGCTGTTTGGTCTGCCTGGAACACTCTTCTCCTACAACCCTGCAGGGCTCCCTCCTTCACCTTCAAATATTTGCTCACATGTCACTTGCTTAATGAGGCCTTCTCTGGTTACCCTCATTAACAACCCAATCTGCCCTCCACCACCCCCCTAACTCCCAATCCTCCTAACTTTGCTCTCTTTTCCCCAAAGCAACCATCAACCTTCTAGCATGTTTCAGAGTTTATTCCTATTGTTTACTGTACATCTCCCAGCTGCACCCCTGGGTATCAGCAACAGGAGATGGAGATTTTTGTCTTTTTTTTGCTCACTGCTCCGTTTCTAGTACTTTAGACAGGTCCTGGCATATGGTATCTGCTCAATAAATAATTGCTGGATGAATGAGTGAATGGAAAAGGATTTAAAATTATAATGATGCTCCTTTTTGCTTTCAAGTTTTGTACTTTGGAGATGAAATAAATATGCTGAGAAGGGATCTTAAACATTCTCCTAGACACAGGGCACTGCATGTTCATGAAGGAGCATTTACCAGGAAGGAGGCTTGACTCACCACAGATCTCTTCCCACCCAGCACAGAGCCTGGCACAGAGAAGGTGTTAAAAATATTTCTCCAGCGCACAAATGATCAGGAGAATGCAGAGGTGGGAGAAAGAGGTCTGCTGGTGAAACAGGGTCTCACTCTGTTGCCCAGGCTAGAGTACAGTGGTGTCATCATAACTCACAGCAAGCTCAAACTCCTGGGCTCAAGCAATCCTCCTGCCTCAGCCCCCAGGCTCGGACTACAAGTGGGCAGCACCACACCTGGCCACAGCTTCCCTTGACCTTCAGCCCCTGCTTCCATCTTCATTCCACCCACTCCCTCTGTCATTATGGGACCTTTCTCATGTGTCACCCTCAGTCCAGGTTTACTCACTCTCCTCTCAGTAGCTGATGGGATCTTTTCAAAGCATAAACTGACTCTTTGACCCTGGAGGGCTCCCTGTTGCCCTTGGGAGAAAGTCTAGATTCCTATGTATGGCACTAAGCTTGCCAAGGCCCCCACCAAACCCTCATGCTACACTCCAGCCTAGCTGATCATCCACCTCCATTCAGTGACTTAGGAACATTCTTCCACCTCTGGGCCTTTGTACATGCTGTTCCTCTATCTGGAAGACTCCTCCTCTGCCTGAAAGACTCTCACACTACCCCTAAGATCCCTCCCTCATCCTGCTCTTAAACTTTCAGGTTTCAGCTCAGTTAGCCCTTCCTCCAGGAAGCCCTCCCTGATTTCTTCTACCCTGGGGTAGCTCACCCCCGTAACAAATACCACATGTATTCCCATAGCCCTGTGTTTGCCTCTGTCTTTCATTGATTCATTTATTGAACATATACCTGGACTAACAGGTGCCTCTTAATATCTCTCTGATTCCATCTTTCCCCTCTATCTCCTTTGCTCTCTGTCCAGCCACATGGGCCTCCTTGCTGTTCCTGAATACACTAAGCAAGCTCTTGCCTCAGGCCCTTCGCACTTTCCCACCCCTAGGTATCTCCTTTACTTCCTTCAGGTCTCTGCTGAAATGTTGCCTCATCAGAGAGGCCTTCCCTCGCACCCTTCCCCTCACTCCCTGCCACACTCCCTCATTCTTCACCCTGCTTAATTTCCTTCCACAGCACTTGTTCTTACCTGACATTAGGCAGGAACCTAACCTAATGTCTTTACCTGTTTATAGCCTGTCCCTCTGCCAACTGTGAAGGCAGGGACGTCATCCATCTTGTTCACTGCCGTATCGCTGTGAATTTTACACAGTATCTGGCCCACAGCAGGCCAGATCGGGTGAATAAATGAATGAGGTAATCTGGATCAATGTGACTTGGGGCAAGGCATGGGGACTCAGTCCCCCATCACCTGAGGAGTTGTCCCTCTTGGGTCAGGTAGTCTCAAGCCTCGCTGGTAGGATTATAAATTGATATATAATTCGAACAGCAATATCTACCTTCCTAAGAATCGGTTTGTCAATATCTCTCAAAATGACAAAGGCGTTTAACATTTGTCATGGCAATCCCGCTTCAAGAGGTGTGCCCTAGGGATTTACCTAGATGTGTAAAACACCCAAAGACAGAAAACCACTCAAATTTCCATCCATAGTCAGCCAATTAAATTATGGTCTACTCAGCAGAATACAATGCAGTTGTAAAAAGAATGAGGAGATAAGACACCTATAACCAAAGGAAAAAAAACAAGATAATTTGCACTTCAATGGTAAAAAAAAAAAAAAACATTTGTGGCTCGGCACCTGTGGCTCAACCAACTAAGGTGCCAGCCACACATACCTGAACTGGGTTTGAATCCAGCCCGGGCCCACCAAACAACAATGGCAGCTGCAACCAAAAAATAGCTGGGCATTATGGCGGGCGCCTGTAATCCCAGCTACTTGGGAGGCAGAGGCAGGAGAATCAGTTGAGCCCAAGAGTTGGAGGTTGCTGTGGGCTGTGATGCCACGGCACTCTACCTTGGGTGTACATGGCTGGAGCCTTAGTCACTTGAGCCACAGGCGCCGAGCCAGATATGGGGTTCTAGAAGTAGATAATGGTGATGATTATACACAACTTTGTGAATATACTAGAAACCACTGAATTGTCCACTTTAATAGGGCATACTTCATATGTTAAAAAATGTATATTTCATTTTAAAAAAAAGATAAGTTCTCTACCGCTAGGGCAAGACTGAACAACAAAAATCCAATAGCAGAATAGTGTACTCTCTCTACCCAGGGTGATAGCTGGAGGCTCTGTCTCAAAAAAAAAAAAAAAAGGAAGGTGGAAGTTCAAGACCAACCTGAGCAACACAGCAAGACTCCACAAAAAAACAGAAAAATTCGCCAGGTGTGGTGGTGCAGACATGTAGTTCCAGCTACCCAGGAGGCTGATACAGGAGAATTGCTTGAGCCTAGGAATCTGAGGTTGCAGTGAACTATGATGATGCTACTGCACTCTAGTCTGGGCAACAAAACAAGATTCCGTTTCAAAAACAGAAACAATGGCTTAGCACCCATAGCAAAGTGTTCACAGCGCCAGCCACATACACCGAGGGTGGCGGGTTCAAACCCAGCCTGGGCCAGCTAAACAACAATTGACAACTGCAACAAAAAGTAGCTGGGCATTTTGACAGGTGCCTGTAATCCCAGCTACTTAGGAAGTTGAGGCAAGAGAATCACCTAAGCCCAAGAGTTTGAGGTTGCTGTGAGCTGTGATGACCCTGTCTCACCAAAAAAAAAAAAAAAGAAAGAAAGAAAAGGAAAAGAAACAGCAACAAAACCAGTAAGACACCAGTTCATAACCATTACAACACCTATAACCCAAAATGGAAAACAACAAATGTTGCAAGGATGTGGAGCAACTGGAACACTCACAAATGTTTTATTCACCCACATTGTTGGTGGGTACATAAAAAGGCACAGCTGCCATGGAAAACAACGTGGCAGTTCCTCCACAGATTAAGCCGAGAGTTACCATTTGATCCAATAATTCTACTTTTAGATATATCCCCGTAAGAAATAAAAACGTATGTCTGCACAAAAATCTGTACACCAATGTTTATAGAAGCATTATTCAAACAGTAAAAAAAAAAGCAGAAACAATGTAAATGCCCACCAATTAAATACATAAACAAAATGGAGTATATCCATGAAAATGGGTTGGTATTCAGCCATTTTTTTTTTTTAGAGACAGAGTCTCACTTTGTTGCCCTCGGTAGAGTGCTGTGGCGTCACAGCTCACAGCAACCTCCAGCTCTTGGACTTAGGCGATTCTCTTGCCTCAGCCCCCTGAGTAGCTGGGACCACAGGCTGCAACACCCGGCTATTTTTTTGTTGCAGTTTGGCTGGGGCCAGGTTTGAACTGCCACTGTTGGTATATGGGGCCAGCACCCTATTCACTGAGCCACAGGCACCGCCCTCAGCCGGTTTTTAAATAAAGTCCTAACACAGGTTACAACATGGACGAACCTTGAAAACATCATGCTTGGTGAAAGAAGCCAGATAAAAAGACTACATATTCTATGACTCCATCATATGGAAATGTCAGAAGAAGCAAATCCACAGTGACAGAAAAGTAGATTAATGAAAGAGATGTATCTGCTAATGGATATGGGGTTCTTTTTTTTTTTTTTTTTGAGACAGGAGCCTCAAGCTGTCCCTCTGGGTAGAGTGCCATGGCATTTCAGCTCACAGCAACCTCCAACTCCTGGGCTCAAGCGAGTCTCCTGCCTCAGCCTCCCAAGTAGCTGGTTGCAACCATCATTGTTGTTTGGCAGGCCCAGGTTGGATTCGAACCCGCCACCTTGGGTGTACATGGCTGGAGCCTTAGCCACTTGAGCCACAGGCGCCAAGCCAGACATGGGGTTCTAGAAGTAGATTATGGTGATGATTATACACAACTTTGTGAATATACTAGAAACCACTGAATTGTCCACTTTAATAGGGCATACTTCATATGTTAAAAAATGTATATTTCATTTTAAAAAAAGATAAGTTCTCTACTGCTAGGGCAAGACTGAACAACAAAAATCCAATAGCAGAATAGTGTATGGATCCTTTGTGTAAAAAGGGGGAGGCCAATAAGAAAATATACTATTTTTTTAAATTGAGATATAGTCTCATTTTGTTGCCCTTGGTAGAGTGCTGTGGAGTCATAGCTCACAGCAACCTCAAACTCTTGAGCTGAAGTGGTCCTCTTGCCTCAGCCTCCCAAGTAGCTGGGACTACAGGTGCTGATCACAATGTCCTGCTAGTTTTAGAGACAGGGTCTCATTCTAGCTAGGGCTAGTCTCCAACTCCTGACAGGCAATCCACCTGCCTTGGCCTCTCAGAGTGCTAGGATTACAGGCATGAACCACCACACCCAGCCCAAGAAAAATATATTATTTAGCCTGTGTTTATATAAAAATACCAGAAGGATACATAATAAACTAATAAGTAGTTACTTGGACTTAGAGTGGAAAAGGGGTGGATGGGGCCAGGGCTGGGAGCAAGATTTCTCGAAGACTTTCATATCATTTTTATTTTCAAAGCATGTGAATATCTTACCCAGAAAAAAATAAAATATTTTTAAAATATATAAGTCAGGGAAGATGGGCGGAGGGAGAGTAGTTGGTGGGACCATACCTACAGAGCATCTTACAAGGGTACATGTGAAATCTACTAGGTGTAGAATATAAATGTCTTAACACAATAACTAAGAAAATGCCGTGAAGGCTATGTTAACCAGTTTGATGAAAGCATTTCATCTTGTGTGTAAAACCAGCACCTTGTACCCCATGATTGCATTCAGGTACACAGCTATGATTTAATTTAAAAAATATATATATATATATATGTCAGATCATGTTGTTCCTTTACAGGGAAAAGTTCTCCCCAACTCATTGTAAGTAAAACCTATAATGCCTTTCAGGGCCCCCTCCATCTTTTCCTGACCCCTCTCCTCTCACTATCCTTGTTCAGACCTGGAATATCAAAAGAATGTTGTCATCTTGCTTGGAATAAGTTACCCACAGATATTTGTGCAGCTGACTCCCTCACCTCCTTTAGGTCTTGGCTCCAACGACATTGCCTTGAACAGGTCTCCTGGGACCTCCTTCCTCATCTCCCAAGAGAGCAGGGATTCTGCTGTGTTCCCTGCTGTTTCCCTAGAACAGTGCCTGGGCCAAGGTGGCGCTTAATAAACACGAGTTGAGTGACTGGATGAAGAAATGAGGTTGTCTGGTTGTGCATCACCCATCTGGCACCAGCCACTGAGGCAGATTTATAGAATCTAGGAATAGCCAGCCACCCCATACAGCTCGGGGGCTCTGAGACACAAGAGGAGAGCATTGGAGGGTGTTTTCCTGAAACCTGAGATGTAGCCCCCACCAAAGCAACCACCCTCCTGCCTTAAGCCCCTGGCTTAACAATACAACTGTGACTTTTCCTTCCTGAGAAGAGGTGTGGGAAGGAAATGGGGAGAGAGTGGGTCTGGCTGGGGATAGTGGCTGCCCACAGCAGGACTGCTCAGGAAATAGCCAGGGAGTGACTGGTAGCTGAGGAATCCAGGATTTAAAAACAGCAGAGAACCAGGGCAGGATGGAGCCTCAGAAAGAAATTCTGGAAGATTTTGTCTACCTTCCCTCCTCTCCCCAGGCACCTCTTGGGTCCTTCCATAGCCTCTAGGCCAGAGCCTGTGTGATCACACTCCATGGAATTTGTGTGAGCAGTTATTGTGCACTAGATAGTCAGCCAGACTTGGGGATAAAACCCCCGCAGCTGTCATTTACCTGCTGAAGTATTAAAATCTTCTATTCATTCCAGAGACATTCTTTCAGCTCTCTGCCATGTGCCTGCTGTGGATCCATGCTCAGAGGTTCCGCTGTGAACAAAGCAAGCCTCTGCCCTTAGGAGTTTGTTTTCTGGTAGGAGAAACAGGAACTGCAAGTTCATTGCTCATGACAAACGCTGTGAAGACAAAACAGGGTGATGTCACAGTGACTGGAGGGGTGGCAACTTTGAGCAGAGAGGTCAGGAGGGGCCTCTCTAAGGAGGCATCAGCATTGGTTATTAAGAGTAAATGAAATGTTGCCCAGCGACTTCCTGGCCCATTGCCTGGATGATATTAAGTACTCAACAAATCTTATAGTGACTCTTATTATCATGTTAAGAGGAGAAGATGAACTCCTGAGAAGATAGGGGAGACTCGAGGTTTCCCCTGGGCACACAGCACAGAGCTGGCACATAGATGATGTACTTTTAACCTCTGCACACAGTAGGGCTTGAAAAACTGCTGATCGGGCCCTCTAGGGAGCATAGTATGAAGTGCCCACCAAACGCTTCCTGGCCACAGCCCTGACCTCGGCCTGGCGCCTTTCCCTTGAGCACAGTAAGCACTTAACACTGCGGCATGAAAAAGTGCCCGTTTCTGAACCCGGCCTCAGCCCATTGCACAGGCCAGGAAGTCCAAGCCGCGCTTGGCCCAAACTCGCCGCGAGTTGCCCAGGGGAGGACTCTGACACCGGCCCGGGAGCTGAGGAGAGAAGGCGGGGATTGCCTCGGCCCCACGCTTCTGCGCCCAGCTGCGCCCAGCTGCGGCCCAGCCCCCGGAGCGCCGCGGTTGGCTGTGGCTCAGCGGTCGCCGATTGGCCAGCGCGGTTCCGGCGCGGGCTCCGATTGGCTATGACGCGCGGCCGGGCGAGGCCCCCGCCCGCCCCGCCGCCGCGCCCGGAGCCGGGCGGTCATTGGGCGGTGTGATCTCTCCGCGATTCCGCGGCCCTTGCCGCCGCCGTGCCGCCGCCGCCAGCAGAGCGCACCGGGCTGGCCGGGCGAGTGGCCATGGCGGGCGCCGAGGACGGGCCGGGCCAGCAGCCGGAGCTCGACGAGGACGAGGCGGCGTATTGCCGGCGCTGGGGCGCGCAGCACGCCGGGGCCCGCGAGCTGGCTGCGCTCTACTCGCCAGGTAGGACCTCCCGGGCCCCCTCCAGGCCTGCAGTCAGCAGCCCAAGCTGTGAACAGCGACCCCCGGTCTCCTAGATCAAAAACCCAGCCTTGGGCCCAGATGCGGAACTCCAGCCCTGGCTGCTAACTTGCAAATAGCGCCTCCAGGTCCAGGAACCCCACCCCAGCGTCCTTTCCAAACCCTAACCAGAACCCTCGCCCTGAGGCTTCCTAGCTGCCGAAACACCCCCCAGTTCAAGAAATTACCATATCAGCTCCATGAGTGACAAACAGAGCTCCTGTCGAACTGCCAAATCCAGAATCCTAGTCCCCCGGCCACCCTCGACTGCAGTGAGCGCCCCTAGACTTAGGGACCCCCGCTCCAGAACAAAGTAGAAGCCCACGGCAACCCCGCAGCTGTAAGCGCTGCCCTGGCCCTCCTAAAAGTCACACCTTATTCCCAGCTCCCGGGATGTCAGTCCACATCCTCATGCCTCCTCTACACTCTCAGCCAGGGCCCTGGGCTGCAGTGTCTTCATCCCAGTAACCTGGAATTCAGTCCCATCTGCTCAGGGAACCTCAACTCAGGGGCTCCCCGCTGCAGAGTATCCCAGACACCCTTTCCCCAAGTCTGCATCCTGGTGACATCTTCAGTGGCTACCAACCGCACTCCTCTACCCTTCCCAGGACCCTCCAGTTAGAGTATCAGCCCTCACCCAGTATTCCTGGACCTTCAGAGATGAGGGGACTACAGATGCCCCAGTTTCCTCTGCCCCACATCCACATATTAGCCCTCACCATCAGGACTTGAGGGTGGAGTCCCCAGACTCCCCAGACCAAATCACAACTTGGAGACCCTCTCTGCCCCTTTCCCACAGGCTAAGGTCTCCCCCTACCTTCTTCTCGCTTTGTCATCAGTCATGCTCCAGCAAGCACCAGCCCCCACCCCCTTCTGTGAGCCCCAGGAGTTTTGCCACCTGGTCCCTGAAGGTCCTGTGTTCCTAGAGGGTTAAGGAAGTGCCTTTGACTATCCAGGGTTAGGAGACTGGAGGGCCCTTCTGACTAAGAGTCAATCTCACATCAAGCTTTATTTGTCAAACATTCCAACTTATTTCCTTTTGCTTTGGGGCAGCTGAGTGCACAGCCCTTGCCTGGTGCGAGCCTGGGGCCACTACCACTTTGGCTTCCTTCCCTGGCTGTCCTGGGTTGGATGAGTCTCTATCTTAAGTCTTCATGACCTTGGGCCATTTGCTTTTTCTCCTTGGGTCCTTGATCACTAGTTTCTGTGTGTGATTTTTCACACCTGACTTGAGCACCTGATCCCTGCTGCTGTGGTTTCTTCAGCCTATACCCAAACATCCAGCCTGTGGACATAGAACCTTGTGCTCTCCCTGGGACAGGCCAGGGTTGGCATCCTGACTCTGCTGCTTAGCTGTGTGACCTGGATCAAGCCATTTTTTTCCTACTCTACGCCTCAGTTTCCTTACCTCTGCAGTGGGCACAGGTAAAGTTTATCCGCCCTCTAGTGTTGTTAGGAAGAGTCACTTTGGTGCGCTACAAGTGCTCACTGTAGTCTGACCTTGCTATGAGGAATGCTGCCTCGCCTGTCTGGTGCTCAGACTCCTCACCTGAGAATTGAGAATAAGCGTTCAAAGGCCTTCTTCTTTGATGTCTAGCACTGCTTACTCAAGTGTACCCACTTGCAACTAGCCCAAACCACTCTGGGCATTCTGAGCCTCCCCAGGGGACTGCTATCTCCCCACTCCATCACAATTTCGAATCTGTCCATTTCTGGTTCCGCAAGTGCCCCTCACCTTCTGAAGAACAGCTGTGTGGGAATCTGAGACTACACACAGCCTCCTGGTGCCCCAAACCTGCAGTCAAGTCTCCTTCTCTCCTCCAGACCTGGAGGTGGGCAGGAAGGGAGGGCCACTCTTGGCACTTGCCAAACTGGTTTCTTCAAATCCCTTCCTTTCCAGAGGCCTCTCTCTGTTTGCTTGTGTGGCCTTAGGGAAGTACCCTGACCTCTCTGGGCCTGACCTGTAATATGAGGGCTCAGGCCCAATACATATTGAGCACTTACATTCTTGGCCCTGTTCTAGACCCTGGGAGCAGAGCCATGAAGAAGACATAAAAAGTGAAGCTGATATTTTAGTAAGGAGACAGGCAATTAACTCAATAAATAAGGGAAATATCTCATATACCCAACAATGGCGAGCATAATAGAGCAAATAAATAGCAGGAAAGAAGGAGTGAAATGTTGGGAAAGGGGCGACACTTCAGAGAGGGAGCAGTTAAGTTCTCACTGAGCAAGTGGCATTTGAACAGAGACCTAAGGGAAGAATCCATGAGCGTATTGAGGATTGGTCCAGCCCAGGGAGGCAGCAAGCACAAAGGCCCTGAGGTGGGAGTGTGCCTGGCATGTCCTGGGAGCACTAGGGAAGCCTATGGGCTGGGGCACAGGGAGCAAGGGAAGATTGGGAGAAATTCCTGGGTCCCAAGACTTGAATGAATTTTTGAGATTCCTGGGGTACAGAGGTGGTTTGGCACCATAACAGTTGACAAGGTTAATAATGGCAGTTAATATAGTGGACATTTGTTGAGCACTGACTGTGTGCGGGCATTTTCCTCGCAATTTACTCTCATTTCCTCCTCACTACAGCTGTCTGGGATGCACGCTGGCACCCCAATTTATAGAGCAGGAGGCCAGTCCCCCACACTTGTTCTTCTAAAGCAGGCATCCTCAAACTATGGCCCACGGGCCCCATGCGGCCCGCCTAGGACAGTTATCCAACCTGCCAGGTATTTTTGCCTGTCCTGCTTAGCAGCCTACTCATCCCAAGGCCTGCAGTCCAGCCCTCCAATGGTCTGAGAGACAGTGAACTGGCCCCCTGTTTAAAAAGTTTGAGGACCCCTGTTCTAAAGTGTATCCTGATTGGGATGAGGCCCACGCCTTCACCACCAGATGGGCAGGTCAGCAGGATCAGGGACTGCATCTCTTTGTTGCACTCACCTGAAGTGCGCGGTACCCAGCCCACCTTTGGAGTCAAAACGACCTTTCACAGAAAGGTAGTGGGTCAGCAGCAGACCAGAACTGGAACACGGGGTATAGAGATTCTAGGTCCTGTGTTCTTACTCTTCACTGTCGAAATGAGCCAGCCAGAGGTGGGCATGTAAGAGGGGGAGAAAACACTCCACACCAGCAGGACAGCTTGTGTGCAGGGTCAGGGTGAGTACAGAAAGGCAGCATGGGGTGTAGGGAATGGAGAAGGGTGAGGCAGAGAGACGGCCTCAGCTTGATGCTTCAGCCAGGAGTCCCAGGAGTTGGGACCTGGGAGCCATAAAGGGACCTACTCCAGGTTTGAGTTTTGCAGCTAAGCCCACTTGGTACCAAGTACCAGGGTTTGTGATGGGCCTAGCAGGCTTGACAAGGCCTCTCCCAGCTGCACACATAAGCCGCAAGGTGTCCAGCTTCCCAGGAGATGCCAGCCAAAACCTGGCCGTGTATGCCAGGTGTCTCTTGAAGAGCCCTGCGTCCAGCCATCACCACACCCTGGACAACTATGGATGTCCCCTGCCCTGAGGGATACAGGGGATCATGGTGTAGGGTGAGGTAGAGAGTGTCAGGAGTAGTGGGAGTCCTGGGCCCCTGGTCCCAAAGCAGCTGAATCCCCCAAGGGGGCCTGACCAAGGACAGAGGCACCCCCTTCCCTGGCCTGGTCCCTGCCGCACTCTGGGCTGAGTTTTCTGACTGTCTCCTTCCGTCTCTTTGCCCCACCTGCTCTCTGCTCATGCTCTTTCTCTTGTCTCAGTCTCCCTCTCTCTTCTGTTCCTATTTCTCATCTTTCTATTTCTCTGATTCCTGCTCTCTCGCTGCTATGTGTCCCTCTGTCTCTTGTCCTCTTCTCTTGTCGCCACCCTCTCTCAACATCTTGTCCCCTCATCCCTCTGAGGCTGAGGCCATCAGAAGTGCAGGTTATTTGGCACTTGACCAGAACTGGAAGAGTCAGGCCTGAGGCCAAGTGTTTGACTGGTGGCCTGCCCACCAGGAGGCGGGATGGCAGAGGCCTGGCCCTTGGCCTCTCCCTGCTATTCCCAGCCTTCCAGGCCCACCACTGGAGCATAGTCCCCTCCCCAGGCCATAAGCCTTCACTACTGTGACTCAGCCCAGACCATCAACCTCTGCCCAGCAAGGGGCTGGCCTAGGAAACGGCCTCAGGGCTCCCCAGAAGACAGCCCAGGCCTCTTTGTGTCTCAAGCAACCCCTACCCCTCACCTCAGTCTGTCCCTCTGTAAAGTGGCATAATTTAGGCCACTTGACCCCACAGGCCCTGCCAAGCTAATGGTTCATGTTGTGACTATGACTTTGGTGACCCTCGGGTGACTTTGAACAGGTGACTTCAACTCTCTAGGCCTAGTTTTTTTTTCCTCCAAAGGATGGAACAAATGGTCCATAGATCACAAGGTGTGGTAGGGGTGTCACTGAATTCACATTTAGCTCTGTGCCTGGCGTGTGCTTAGGACTCAGTGCAGGACAGTTATTATATATGTATTTTTATGGATGAGAATTGAGGCATTTGGTCTGCAGAAAGATCTAGGTTCCAGAGACCATAGAGAAATGGAACTTAGATGAAAAAATATTTAGATTTCAGGGACATTTTCCATAGTGGGGGGGAGAGAGCTGGGCCATCTTTGGTATCTGGACAGCCTTGAACATCCAGGCTTAACTTGTCCCATTTATGAGTCTTTGAGCCTCAGTTTCCTCACCTGAAAAATGGGATCACACTTTTCCTTCTTTGAAGGACTGAGACTTGAATGAGATACTGTGCCTTGGGCACAAAAACTCAGATGACTATAGGGGCCCTTCCAGGGCTGCCACCAAGAGAAGATACCCAATGTGAGGCCACAGGGAAGGGAGAGGACCAAGGAGAACCTGGAGCTTGTACCCATTAAATGGGTATAGCCACTGCTGCCTAAGCCAGAGTCCTGTGCAGGAGACTGGGCATTTTGTGTGATTTTAAAATATTGTTTTGGTTTTTTTGTAGAGACAGTCTCACTGTATCACCCTCGGTAGAGTGCTGTGGCGTCACACAGCTCACAGCAACCTCCAACTCCTGGGCTTAGGCAATTCTTTTGCCTCAGCCTCCCGAGTAGCTGAGACTAAGGCGCCTGCCACAACGCGGGCTATTTTTTTGTTGCAGTTTGGCCGGGGCTGGGTTTGAACCTGCCACCCTCGGTATATGGGGCCAGCGCCCTACCCACTGAGCCACAGACGCCACCCTATTGTTCATTTTTTAAAACTGAGCAAAACATGCAGGAGGGAGCCAGTTTGCAATATTCGTGATATGGGCCATGCCCAGTACCCCAACATCTGATGGGCTTCCAATGGGTGTCAGCCATTGTTACCAGAACCGTTATTTGATCACGTTGCTGTCAGCCCTGCCCACTTTCTGTCCCTCCTTGCAGGCAGGCAGGGTTCACCTGTCCTTTACTTCCCACTGCCTCTACTTGTCCCCCAGCCTACTCCCTCAGGGCTGTCTGCTTCTGAGCCCCCAGTCAGCCACAAACAGAAACTGGAAAGGGGAAGGCCCCGCTGGGGCTGATTGGTGATCCCTGGTGGAGGCTGCTGGGTCAGAGGCTTGCCTGAGAACAAGGACTAGGAGCACTAGGCCTGCTACTGCTGTGTGTCGTGACCTCTGTTGGGGTCCTCATCCCTTCTGGGCCTCAGTGCTCTCTTCTATAAAGAGGGGACTCGGGATGGGGCTCTGGCATGTCCCTTCCTGCTTCTGAAGCTTGCCCTTTTCACCAAGCATGGGGAGGGCAACTGTCCTGGTTCTGGTTCAGGGGTTAGGAGCAGTGTGCTGTTGTGTGACCTGGACAAAGTCCTCACCCTTTCTGAGCTTCAATGTCCCTGTCAGGACAAATAGGGAGTCTAGTACTTCCTTCCCAAGGGGCAGAAATGAGGGGCACCTGGAGACAAAGCCTTGACGTTGTCCTTTAGGATTGTAGCTGGGGATTTGCTCATTCCACGTGCATTTATTAAGTACCAACTGAGGGCCAGGGCCCTGGTAAGCCGGCCAGACATGGTCCCAGGCCTCCAGAGTTCACATCCGGGTAGGGGAAGACAAGCAAGTACAAGCCACAGTCCTATGTGATGGGCCCCATGCTAGGAGAGCACAGGGGTCAGAGGTGGCATCATGGGTGGCTTCCTGGAAGCAGAGGTTTCCAGGTTGAGATCTGCAGGAGTGGTCATTTCAGCCAGGTGCAGAGGGAGTGAAGGGAACAGCATGCTTAGAGCCTTGAAGAGAAGAGAGAGATGCAGGAATAGCCACCTCATTATCTGCTCTGGCCCTGATCCCTTGGTTAGTCATGCACTAGCCCCATTGGGTCCCATTGCTTAGTGGGCATGAGCTCCTGACACAAATGTTGCCAGGGCAATAGGGTAGTGGTGAATAGAGGGAAGGACCAAGGCAGCAGGAGAGAACAGAGTGGAATAACAGCAGGGTGTTAGGAGCCAGACCCTCTGGCCATGGATCCAGGTCAGTAGTGAACTAGCTGGGTGGCCTTGGGCTACTTGCTAGACCACTCTGACCCTTAGTTTCCTCATCTGCAAAAGGGTATCACCTCGGCTGTTGCCTGATACATAGTAACTGCTTGATAAATGTTAACCACTAAAGCTAAAACTGTTATCATTAAAGTTCTTCTGTACTTTTAGGAGTGGCTGTCTGGGGTATACCCATGGCCTAATCATATGTTTTGTGTCATCCACATGATATTTTTGTATCCTTCTTTTTTTATTATTTTAATTTCTAATCAAAAGGTTTTGATATGATTGTGCATGCAAAAGGAACAAGTGAAAGAAAGGCCGGTTTCAACTATGTAGATTTTTTTTCTCATGTAATGACTGTTTTTTGCACATACCTGAATGTACTTTGCTTTTTGCATGTACCTGTATGTCGTGGACACCTCTCTGTGTCAACACCTTCTGGCCTTTGCCTAACTACAGAGGTGCCTTGGACTGAATTCATTTGGCTGATCCCCAGGTGGTGGGCACTCAGGTTATTTCCATGTGAATCAGTTTGAGTTTTGATACCTAAAAACTGCAGTGAGTGAATCAGCTTGTTCATACTTACATGCCTATTAAAAATTTATGGCTCTCTCAGCTTTGGAGCCTAGAAAAAAGAGTATGTGGCAACATTTAAATAGGGAAGGTTGCACCCCAAACCTGATGTCTGGCTTCTCTTGAGATTCAGAAGCTCTGGGCTCCCCTGGCCTACACTCCCACTTAACACAGTCAGCCAGATAGTAACCAACCTTCTAGAAACCCCACTGTCCTCAAGGCCCTGCTTATCCTGACTCATTGTAAGGAGCCTGGAGGTTGAGCCAGATCTGAGCCTCTGGGATTAAAGGCCTCTCCCTCCAAATAATTGCCTACAGAAGGGGACAGGTGATGGCATGAAGATTCCAGTTATTTATTTATTTTATTAAAACAGAGTCTCACTTTGTGGCCCTTGGTAGAGTGCCATGGTGTCATAGCTCATAGCAACCTCCAACTCTTGGGCTTAAGTGATTCTCTTGCCTCAGCCTTCCAAGTAGCTGGGACTATAGGAGCCCGCCACAATGCTTGGCTTTTTTTTTTTTTTTGGTAGAGATAGGGTCTCACTCTGACTCAGACTACTCTCAAACCTCTGAGCTCAGGGCAGTCCACCCTCCTCAGCCTTCCAGAGTTCTAGGATTACAGGCATGAGCCACCACCCCTGGCTGATTCCAGTTTTTAAAAAAAAGAAACTTATTAAAGTTCCCTTAGGTGTCTCCAAAGAGAACCCAAAAGGGCCCAGGAGACCAGAGTTCTGGTCTTCTTTACCAGAGAACTGGGATATACAGGGTCAGCTTCATGGGCGTGTGACCTGTACACAGGGGCCTGCTGTCTAAATGGTCCTACTCTTGAGTGTATGACCTTGGGCAGGCCTTTTCCCTTCTCTGGGCCTCAGTGATATCTTCTGTGGAATGGGTAGGTTAGGGCCTTTCCTTCATGGGAGTCTGTAAGCTTAGCTTGTGCTTGGGCCCTGTAGACTTGTTGAACACAGCTAAAGAGCCACTATGGGCCCCAGCTCTGCCTGGCTTTGGTTCCCCCCCACCCCCTTTACCACCCGCCCACACTCACCTCTCGCCTCTGCTCCCTGCAGGCAAGCGCTTCCAGGAGTGGTGCTGTGTGGTCCTGTGCTTCAGCCTCATTGCCCACAACTCGGTCCACCTCCTGCTGCTGGCCCGCTGGGAGCATATGCCCCTCGTCATACTGGGTGTTGGTGAGTGCCTGAGGCTTTGCTGCCTGCCTCAGTTTCTTCAGGGAGCCAGGGACCTACCCAATGACTAACACGTGTGTATGTGGCGGGAGGCGAGTGAACGTGCATGCCCTCTTGGGTACAGGTACACGCTGTGGGAGCCCATCCCCTCCCCACGTCAGTAAGTGACACCTCCCTCTGTCCCGTCACTTGGGCCTAAAACCTGGACCCCATTCTTGGTTGCTCTCTTTTTCTCATATTCCACATCCAAACATCAGCAAATGCTCTTGACTCTACTTTCAAAATTTGTACACGATCCAGCCACTACTCCCCACCTCCACTGCCCCCGCCTTGGCCAGCCACAGTGCTCTCCTGCTTGACTTTCTCAGGGACCTCCTCCCTGGTCTGCCTGCCTCCACCTTTGCCCCCATCATTCTGTCTCCACACAGCCGGAGGGATCCTGTCAGATCATGCTCTTCCAGTGTTCTCACCTGCATACTCAGGTAAAATGGCCCCTCCTCGGGCTTCCTCTTAGCCTGCCCTACACTCTGTTCTTGCCATACTGGCCTCCTGGCTGTGCCCCACCACATACTGATACATGCCTACCTCAGACCCTTTACACGAGCTGTTCCCTGTGCCAGGAACTCTCTTGTGGACACCTCCACGGTTTACTCCCTCATCCAAGTCCCTGCTCAGAGGTTACCTCCTCACAGAGGCCCTTCCTCATTGCCCCTCAAAAATAGCAGCCTAGCCAGGCACGGTGGCTTATACCTGTAATCTAGCACTCAGGGAAGCCAAAGCAGGTGGATTGCTTAAGCTCATGAGTTTGAGACTAGCCTGAGCCAGAGCAAGACCTTATCTCTAAAAAATAGCCAGGCATCATGGTGGACACCTATAGTCCCAGCTACTTGGAAGGCTGAGGCAAGAGGATCACTTGAGCTCAGGAGTTTGAGGTTGCCGTGAGCTATGACGCCATGGTGCTCTACCCAGGGTGACAAAGTGAGACTCTGCCTCAAAAAAAAAAAAAGCAGCCTCGTCACATGCTATCCCTCCACCCCGTCACTGTTACATAGTGATATCTTTATTTATTTATCATTTATCCCCCATTCAAATGTCTGCTCTCTGAGGGCAGAGATTTTTTTTTTTATCTGTTTCATTCACAAGCCAGTGCTCAGTATTTATTGAATCAGTGAAGGAAGGAATGAATGAGAAAAGTGCAATTTATTCCTATCTCCTGAGTGTTTTCCTAGGTCATTCCTTACCCATCACAGTCTGGGAGGTAGATACTAAGGTTGTCCTCCTTTTCCAGATGAGAAAACTAAGGGTCAGAAGAAGGATTAGAGTCCTATGTCTCAAGCCTGAAGTACAACATAGTTCTTAAGACAGCGTCTGTACCCCAGGCCCCAGATGACTTGGTTCCCTTCTCTGCCCACCACTCCTTCTTCTAACTTGGGCACTCATCCCCTCCCTGTCCTGGGCTCCCAGGCTGAGGGTACAGCTGTGCCCTTGGTCCCTCATGATCCTCCCTAAAGGTTTAGCTTCTACAGTCTCATTAAAGAGCATTCTGGCCACCTCTGCTCAGGCCAGCTAATTGAGCCATTTAGGCCTAGGGTGGGATTGGGCATGTTCTGGGGGTGCTGGACCTGCTGGAGGGAAGAGAGTTTAACCCGTGCAGTGCTGGGGAGCCCAGGCCCTGCCTGCAGGAGCTGGGCATACCCCATGCCCACCAGATCACTGGCCAAGACTTCCACCTCAGCCTCACTAGTCTTTTAAACAATGAATGTTTTTCGAGCACCTACTATGAGCCAAGCCCCATGCTGGGCTCGCTTCACACTTTGTGACAACCTGGTGAGGAGGTTCCAATTACTATTCTCTGAGACACCAAGTGACTGTCCTGTTGGTCAACACTCCAGCAGCAGCAGAGTCTGGGATCAAAACTCCAGACCTACCTGTACTCAGATCACATACTCCACCTCTAGGAGCTGTATAGTTAGCATCAGGAGAGGAAGGGGTTCTAGCCACTAGGCCCAGCTCGGGCAAAGGATCAGGAAGATCAGAGCCCGGGTGTGTGCTATGCAAGCTGGGAGGGGAAGGGTGGGCGTTCAGTGTGGGTCACTACCTGTCTTCTCTGGTTGAGACCTGAGCTTCCGGCCATGACCCAGTACATCTCTAGCTGCCAAGCCACCAAATGTGGCGCCAGCTCCCCCGTCATGCACCTTTGCCCCTAGACTGATAAGAGCAGACGATCCCCGATAGTGATGTTTGCATAGTCCCTGATCGATTGAACAGCCGCTCTGATTTGGGTGTTAACACACAAGTGGTAAGGGCACTCTGCCAGCCTGCAGAGCCTGCCCCCATTCCTCACTGTCTCCCCAGAATTCCAGTGTCCCAGGCAGGCCCTGGAAATCAGGGAAGACAGAAGCACAAAAAGGTGTCAAGTTAGTAAACACAGACACACATGACTCGCCTCTGGGAATAAAAATCAAGATAAGAGAATAGGCAGGGAAGCCCTCTCCAAAAAGATGACATTTGTGTAGAGACCTGAAGGAGATGGGCAAGGGGCCTGTACAGATATCTTGCGGGGGCTGGGAGGGCATTCTGGGCAGAGGAAACAGGAAGTACAAAGGCCCTGAGGCTCTGATCTGCCACATGTGTTTGGGGAATGGAGAGGTCAGTGTGGCTGGAGAAAATTAATCAGAATAAAAGGGGTTGGCAGCAGCTCAGAGACAGTGGGGGCAGATGGTTTAGGGCCCAAGGGCTGTGGACATGTGGTTTTATTCTACAGGCTGATGTTACAGGGAGGGTGGCCAGGTTGGGGAGGCTCAGGAGGAGGTGCCCGCAGTGGCCCAGTTGCATTGAGGTAGTGGCCCAGACCCAGGTAGGGCAGTGGGGGTGGCAATGAGCTGTCCAGTTGCAGACAAGCCATGAAGGGTGAGCTGCCAAAATGAGCTTCTAGGTGGGCCATGGAGGCAAAAGAGGGAGGAGTCAGTGGCAACTTTCAGGTTAATGTCTGAGCGATGAAAAGGGTGAGGCCATTCTTGACAGAGCTGGGGAGAGAGCAGAAGAGCTGGCCAGGGGAGAAGCCCAAGATGCCTGCTAGAGCACCCAGGAAGGGGATCTAACAGGAAGTGAAAAGTCCAGATGTCATCTGTCAGAAGCTGTTGGGGCGCCCCAGGGGCAGAAGCAAGCTGAGAAGTGGGAGGAGGACCAGGGATAGCTTCTGGGGCCAGGAGGAGACTGCGGTTTCCAGAAGACTGAGGATTAGCCATGGAGCAGACTAGCAAGATGGAGCAGCAAAGGGACTGCCAGATTTGGCCACGTGGAGGTCATTAGGGACCTTGACAAGGACAGTGTCATGAATGAATGGGTGAACATGTGCACAGTGAGTACAGAAGTCAGTTTCAAGGTCAGAGGGTCATGCGGCCTCAGGTCATAGCCTACTTGGTAGGTGGAAGTGGAGAGTTTGATTCTGAGCTCGAGGGTGGCAGAGACAGGATTTGGACCCAGGGCAGACAGTGAGCAGAAAAGGCTGTGGACTTGCCCTCGGTCATGTTCACTTGCATCTGTCAGCCATTCGCCATCTCCACACCAGGCCCTTGAGGTGGGCAGGGTGGAAAAGTTCCAGCTGGGTGACCTGTGGGGACCCAGCTTTGAGGACCTTTGAGGCCCTGGCTCAGGCCTCAAAGTCACTTAATGAGTCAGGATAGCTTGGAGTGAGTCACCCCCAGCCCCTTCCTCAGCCCAGTGCTATGCAGGGAGGGGCAGTAAGTAGGCCGAAGCTGCCCCCAGGGAGAGCCAGCTGCCAGCCACCCCCAGAGCTGGGACAAAGAGGCTTCTGTGTGCCTGTCTGCCACCACTGCTCCCATTAAAGGGGCCTCAGGCAGCCAGTGCTGGGAACAGCCACCAGCAGAGGCCTAGGGATCATGGAGCCTCCTCTCCCAAAATAATTCCTGATATCTGTACAAAGCATATATCCCTTCCCACTCACTCAGTAGCCTGAAAAGGCCAGGTGCTGCTCGTTTGACAAGACAGAGGCTGAGAGAGGGGCATAATACTTAGGTGACTAAGAACAGCTGCAAGTGGGGTGTCCTCACTGAGTCCTAGGGGCCTGCTAAGCACATTACCTGCTGCAACCCATTTTATTCACTTCTGGTTAAGAAAGGCAGGTGCTATTAACATCACTCCCCAGGCTCGGCGCCTGTGGCTCAATCGGCTAAGGCGCCAGCCACGTACACCTAAGGTGGTGGGTTCGAATCCCCAGCCCGGGCCCGCCAAACAACAATGATGGCTGCAACCAAAAAATGGCCAGGTGTTGTGGCGGGCACCTGTGGTCCC